>BMAO01023706.1:0-40576 GCA_019973975.1 Trichonephila clavata
ATGTTTTTTTTTTTTTTTTAGTTTTAAAAAGTAATAGAAGAAAAATATTAATTTTCTTTTTGCTTATTAAAAATATTTTTCAAACTTTTAACTCGTCATTTCTTTAAATCTTTATTTTTTATCCTTTATTTGCTTGTTACTATGATTCAACAAATTGGATGGTTTCTGTTCGCCGTGATGTGGATCCAACGTTCATCACACAATTTTCTCCCAAGGCAACAGCTATGAATGAGAAATCTCCCCTTTTTTCCAACAACACAGAAACCGAAAAAAGCAATAAAATCGTCCCCAACAAAAGCGCTTGTAGACCTCCCGTATCTTAAAGGGGGGAAGGCATAAAATTGTGGTGCATTTTCGAAGTAGTTCGCAAAAGTACACAGGAACCGTTTCGCTACCGCCAGCTTTGAAAAAGTAGACCGCTTTTGAATGAGTTTCAATTAGATCCTCAACCACCCAGAGGGTTAAAATATGTAAGCAAAAAATGAAACTGCATAAATTTTAGCAAAAAAAATGTGATAAAGTTCAAAAGTTAATCATAATCGTGAAGATTTAATAACTCTCCTTCCGCTTCTAGCTTTTCCTTTCACAATCGCTATTTACAGAGTTAGGAGTACATCTTTGTCAAAAGCAATTTGTTCTTTAACTGGGGACAATGCTGGTATTTATCGTTATCTTGTTCCAAAGGGTGCAAAGCGTTGCACAGGAAGCGTACAATTTCTCCACGGCCGTTTTTGAGTTTTAAAACCCTGGTGCAACCGTCTTGTCCAGAGAACATGTCAATAATATTTCCTAATGGCCAGTCTATAATCGTTTTTTAACACTTCCATCTATAACAATGTCTCCCATGTTTGCTTGTCTAGCTTCACTTCTGTTTGGACGCTAGACTAACATGCTAAAATATTCATTTCGGATCTTCTCCGCATTTCGTCTATTGTAAATTTTGAAGAAAAAAATCTAGAAATGTCTACTTTTCTTTATCTCTCTTAGAAATGTCAACTTTATCCAAATTTTTCAAGTCGGGAAACTCCCATTGTTTCGAGTCTCTTGAATAATCAAAAAGGATGTCAGAGGAATCAAGTCGTTCGGAACTTCATATAGTTCAGAGGTCTAAAACTGATAATTGGCCCCCTATATCACAAAGTATAGTAATTACCTCTTCGTAATAAAGTGGGCCTTTCCTGAAATTCTTCTTAACAGCTTTTTCACCATCTGAATTAGGCGTTCCAATAAACCGCCCCCACAAAGCAACCGTAGGGGGAATAAATTCCCATCAAATTCTCAATACAGAAGTAGTATTCACAATCCTTTCTCAATAGAGGGAACTGATGCAGCTGTTAGCACCCCAGCATTTATTCATTTGACACTATACATAATTTTGGGCTTTGTCTTCACCCAGCTGACCTTTAAAAGAAATGCTATAACAATAATCTGATCCATAAACCACTTACCCTGATTTCTTTAACATGCTCCCTCATAGGTTTATCAGAAGGAAAATGACGTTTTAGATGAGTGTTCAGTTTCAGTCGTTTCTGCAGGAATTTTCTGTTTTTTGCCATGCTCTGACTTTTCATGGCGAGATTCACGAGACAGACTCTAAATTAAGAAAGAGAAGAATAAAAAAAAGAGTTAATATTTCAGAGAAAGAAAGAGGAAAAACTTGAAAAAAGGGGGGGGGGAGCTCTCTTTAAGTCTCTCTTTATGACCCTATGTGTATATACGAATGCAGGACAAAAGAATAGGAACACCTATTCAGAAATGAGTCCTCTTTCGACAGCCTAATAAACGGCCGCCACGTGTCGCAACAGTGTGTCACCTTGTGGATGTGTCAAGCACCATTGTTTCTAGGGTTATGATAGCTTACACAAACCTAGGTAAGTTGCGTTCTGCCAGTTCTGCATTTTTCTTTTGCTGAATTGAAATCCACTAAGAACGGTTATTTTGGAAAACGACTCTCAACGGGATTATGGTGGTATTGATATTAAAAATTTCGTTTTTTTTTTCTGTTAGACTTGAAATTTGGCTTGCATGTTCACTTTACGGAGTAGAGATCCACCGAAAATTGGTTTTATGTTAATCCATTTAGTTATAGGGTTAAGAAAGTGGAAACATCATTCTATACTTTGTGTGTTGTGATTTTAGGGCTTTTTAGAAAATACAAATTAAATGAATTCTGCCGGGATTTTTTTTCCTGTCAAGAGGCGAAAGTTACAGGTATAATTATATTTTTTAATACAATTGAATTCTTAATGCTAGGAGTTAGACATCAATAATTTATATATATATATATGTATTTAAACAGTATATATTCATAAAACATCATGAAATTCCCAGCGAAGCGTGTGGTTAATGGCTAGTAATACATATACAAGTTCAATTTTCTATGTATGACGAAGGAATAGTTATACTTTATGTTGTTTATGTTTATGTTAATATAAATATGTTTTTTATCTCAATTTCATAACTCTACTTGCATTTTCGTGGGAATTGAATTGTTTTAAATATTTCCGTCAGTGTAGCACCCAGAGTCGTATTGGTAGATTGGCTTGGAATGCCACAATTATAAGTTTAGCGACCCCTGTTCTACAACTCGTGAGGATAGAGATGAATATTTCAGAAACGGATTATTACGAATTTCGAGGAAACAACGTGTGATGGGGCTATCCACGAGAATTTATTAATAAACCTCTTGGGTAACATTGGGGCCAACGTTTATTCTTTTTCACACCCTCTTCGGGGAAAACACGAGATAGTTTTATGCTAATTAGTTCAACTATATAAAGTCTAGATTTCGTAAATGTGTAGGGAGAAGGAGTTGCCAAGCTATATGTAAAGTATCGACGAAAAATTACTTCACGAGCTTAGCGCGCAATTGATAGAGATCAATTATTAAAGTAAATGGTTAGATTGATAATTGAAGGGAAATAAATTCAGTACCGACCTGAGGTTAACAAGAGTTCGTCTCCGTGTCCATTTTGATAACTGAGATTACGTAGACGGGAATATTAGATTTGAATATTAGATTTGAATATTAGATTTGAATATTAGATTTGAATGTTAGATTTGAGTATTAGATTTGAGTATTAGGATTAATAGAGGTATTAGGAAATCACTCCTAGGTTTCCACTTATAAATTGAACTTGTGCTTGTTAATTGTGTTTGTCTGTCTTAAATAAGTAATTGTTGCTATGGCTTTTGTTGGTGATAATATGTTTCCTCCTACACTTAGAGACGCGTCGGGCAGTGTGAACTCAGTCCAAAATAGGACAGAGTCACGACAAACGTTTCACATGTTTCCTTTATAGTAAATAAAGTTCAAATTTGGGGTCGAAAAAAAACAACGTCTAATGAGAAGAAGAAAGGAGCAGTGAAAAGATCCATATGTGGCGTGTACTGTTCCACGGTCGCGTCTCTCATTACACCCTCCTCTCTTTTTTCATCTCTGAAATATGATTGCTACGACAGACACCTACTTAGAAAATGTTTCGAGATTTATGGATTCCCACATCTAGAACATGAGCCAAACGTCATTTTTCAACCGGACAGTGTGCTTCCTCATTGGCCGTAGACAGTTCACAGTTCTCTGAATCATTTCTTCTCACAGCGTTGGATTGACAAGTATGACTCCATACCAAAGCCGCCACCAGTGGCGTACTTAGACCTCACTTACGGGAGAGGTACATTCTAAAAAACACGTAGACATATGCGCAAAGGGAAGTGGTAATCTCTATGGCAAAAATTAAAAATCTGTGGGTCTATGGGGGGGGGCGGGGAGTTGAACCCGCAAACTCTCCCCTTGTGCACGCCACTGACTGTCACATTGGCCGGACGTTACTTCCTTCAACAGACTATTTCTTCTGGGCTTATATGAAAGGTTTGCGCCAAACTATCATTCATAATGTCTGAAGCAAAAGATACAAGATGCTACAAAACAACAGTTGATCTAGACATACTGAAACGTTTCAGGAGGAAGATAAAATTTTGTTTAGACAATATTGAGAGAAGATACAAAATAATATCTTGCAGAACTTTATTAAAGGGTTTTCTAAATAAGGCTTTTCCAGTTGTTCTCTGCAGATAATTTTGTAATAGACCTCTTATTTTAAACTAAATTAACCCTCTGAGTGTTCATCCTTGTCCTGAAAAATCATTCCGAAAGCGTTTACTTCTTTTTTGAGAATTCCTTCGAAAGTGCAACACATTTAATTCCTTTCCCCTTTAAAGTTAGCGGGAGGTCTACAGGGGAAGATTTTATTACTCAGTTCGGCTTCTTTGTAGCTTTAAAACAGAGAGAAAACTCGTCCACAGCTGTGACGTTGCCTTGTGCGAATTTTGGGTGGAAAAAGTGGGTCCACGGGGTTGTTTGATCGGTTAAGTCACAATAAAAGTGAAGAGTTAAAAAAAAAAAAAACTCGAAAGAAAGAAACTTGTTACAAAAGTTGAAAAATACTTGTTTATTTTAAACAAAACAAAATTTTAAAAAATTAATTTAAGAAAAATAAACTATTTTGGACTAACGATTTGAGCCAGGAAAAAGTACCTTGTATTTATTGTGGAATATGAGACTAAGAAAACACAAATACATCGTAATGTTTTTTAAAAAGTAACTATGTAAAAAAGAGTAAAAGTGACCATCTCTCTCTCTCTTTTTAAACAAAAAGAGAATAAATGAAGTATCGTTACATACGACGATTATGTTTATGAAATGAAATCAATACTTTTAATTTATATATATTTTAATCCTATAAATAATGTTTTTATGTTAAATTAATTTTTCGGAAAAAATCTAAATTTTATTTCATAGTCAAACAACTTGTACTAAGCAAAAATACCTTCTTTACATAGGCATTTGTGACGGAGCAAAAAGCAAATTTAGTCAAATTTTTTATTTTTATTTTAATGGGAATATATTTTTCTTCAAAATGGTAAAAGTATTTCTAACCATTTTCTATTAAAATTTAATTTTTTATTTTTCTGTTTCTTTAGTGTTAAACGGAAAATTCACTGATAAATACAACTTTCACACAATTCAATCATTACAAATTCTAATGAGAAAAAAACTTCTCCCAATTAATTTTGTCTTTCAAAACAGTACACTTAAAACAATTTTGCTCAGTGAAGCTAACCGACAATTCCGCAGTGTATTCATATTAATTTTTTTAAAAAAAATAACATTCGGAAATGCTGTATTCAATTTTTTTAGTATAAAAAAATAATGCCTGCTGTGGAGAAGACAGAGAATGTGAGATGTGATGTATGGTTTTGAAAGAATGTTTTCGTACATGTAGAGTATTTTTGAAAATTTAAATATCACCAAAGCTGATCATATGATTGTAAATGAGTCTTATTTTAGAATGTGAGCTGTGGGGTATCAAAATAAAACATTTTACTTTTAAATAGCCAAGGAGTTTATACTCAATATCCTCTTCATAAAATTGCTTACAACTTTTATTCAAATTGTAAAGGAACTGAAATATAAATATCTGACTTACTCCAGTCAAAAATATTCATATTATGTGAAATTACTGTTCCTCCACTTATTTAAGTACGTTTATAAGCTATAGCCCAAAGCAATATTTTATTTTTATAAACGAGGCACAAAAATTCATTTATAAAAATATATTTTTCATTTTAGAACATATAAACCGTACACAGATTGTAAGACCATTTCTAAAATACTAAGAGTTTTTAGAGGAACAAAAACATATAATTTTGGGTAGTTCAAATTTTAATATAATACGCAAATATATATATTATTAAGCAAATACGTTTGACAAGAAAAAAGTAATTTATTTAAATCTTGTATTGCATGAATAAAATAAATCAAAGATCCTCCTGAAATAAACACAATTGAAGGGAAAATGTTTAATTTGCAATCGATAGCATATAAACGTTTCTGTTAGAGGTATCCCCGAAGTGACGCAATCCTATTCGGTAAAAAATAAAACTTACTGCTGGAATCATACAATTTCCTAATGAATGGGTGAATCCGAATATTTTTTTTTCATTTGAACTGTTTGGACGGAAATGGCTAAATAGGAACATTTAATAATTTACAAAATTAACCGTTATAGTTTATATAATTTCTTAAGATTACAAAAGGTGTGTTTCGGAAGCACAAGTTTTAATAGGAGTACGGCTTATGAAAAGTAGAACAAATATATCTGAAGAACTATGGTTTGTTACCTTAAATATTGTGAGTGAGTGAGTGATTTTGGGGTTTATTGGCGCAAGAGCCGATTTCGGCTATACTGCGCCAAACATTTGTTTTAATATCTGTGGTCTAGACGGGAAGAGAGAAAGAAAGAATGAATTGAATGACAAGAAAGAGGGTCGAAAATAGAGAAGGATCACTAGGGTACCCCGGGTTCGTGAAGCCCGTGTTTGCCAAAGACAGTAAACCCCGTGGGAAAAGGAAAAGATCACTAGGGCACCTCGGGATTGTGACACCCGTACTCACCTAAAGAAGGTGAGCCCCCTGGGGGGCTTAAATATTGTGAAACACAACAAAGTATATTGGAAATCAATTCCCCAATTCATGTTAATAAAAATGTATGAAAAAACTGCAAGACTTATTTTTGTATTTGTAATTATTATAATTTTTCCTGAAAACTGCAATTTCTTGTGCGGCACCCGTCAAAACCGCTGGGCCCTCACTTTTTGCCCAGCTCACCCCTACCTAAACCAGCTCTGCTCTAGCAAGTGAAAATGCCGTCTTCTGTTTATCAAGGTTATGTATTGCAGACTGCATCCTGTATGTTAGATGTTCGTTTTTTTCTTCTACGTCAATCTGTTAAAATCTGAATTTAAAATTATATGAAATTCTTAACATTCGCAACAATGCCCTTTATAATTTTTTTAATAGTATATGAATGCGTCTTCAAACATTACATTACATTTATGTTGACTTTTTAATTAATATTAAGTATAACTTAACGCAGAGATTTTCTGAATTTTAAAATAGATAGTTCAAAAACTCTTGTAGATATGATCATAATTTTTCATTCCTGTGTTTTAGCTTCTCAGTAGTGCTTCTACTTAAAAATTTATTGTATATTCATCAAATTTTTCAGCATAATTTTTGCTCTTAACATACAGTTTTAACCGAATTGTATGAAATTTACGAAATGCATTAAAATGCTTAAGATTCTTATGTTAAAATTTTAATTTAATATTTTATTCGAAGAATTGTTAGTACTTATTTTAAATAATTTTTAACTGAGTATGTGCACGATACATAAATATTTTTTTCTGAAATTTCAAATACAATTTCTAACATAAAATTCCTAGTTTTGTATGAAAATCTGGATATTTTCTGAATGTTAATTATAATAGATATCCAGATTTTAATTACTTGTTCTTCAGTTAGCTTTAAAAAAATAAATATTTAGAAATTTTGCATAAACAAATATGTTTAAAAAAAATTTTCAAATTTATCTTTATATTTATTTATATCCGTAAATGTCAACTGTAAATGTATCCGAATATTTTTAATTACTATTTATTCAAATATTCAAGGTTAAAAATATGAATTGGTATAAAAAACCCCTCATTCATGTTTTCTCTGAAGTAAACTGAAACTCAAGCATTTTTTTTTTTTATTCAAATATAATTTGGTGTATTGTAACAATACGCACCCTGAACATCTGGCTTTAAAATTAAAAATAAATAAATAATGGATCTGAATTAGTTTTTTCATTATTATTTTTATGAAAGCGTAAGAATTTTTTACAAATAATTTGATGCAAAAGTTTAAAAATTATTCATTTTTAGTAGTTGGAAAGTTTAAAAGGTTTTAAATTTTGAAGCGTTCGGTTTCTTATTAACTTTTTTGACACCTTATAATGAAATAATCATGGTTTAAAAACTGAAAACATTGGTTAAGAGAAGAAAAATGAAGCAATTATAAATATAGTTCTAGATATTATATAGTGATTTATATATTTTAAAAACTTCTTTTTCCGTTTCATCATTTTAAGATGAAGAAAATAATACGAGTTAATCAAACAAATAGAATATACTTAAAAAGTTATTTGTCCAACTATATAAAATAGCAGATTACAGTCCCAACTTATTAAAACTTCAAATTAATATAAAATCAAAAGTGAGTTATATAATATTTTATTTATACGTTGAAACATTTTTCAAAACTTGAAAAAAAAAAGTTAAATTGCTAAAAGTGCAAAAAGAATTTATTTAATTCAAACGCAATAATATCTCAAATGAAGCTAAGTTACAAACACTATAACTTATAGTTCGTTCACTAAGGTGTCTAAAGAAATTCTTCCCAACTTTTTTACGATTGCTTCAGGGTCAAAACGCAGGGTTCTCCGAGAGCTGTAAAACTTTCTGTCAGTGACCATTGCGTCGCTACAACCCTCCCTAATTATCTTTCATGGTGTTAAACCATAAAAGAGGGGAAAGGATTTCAGAAAAACACGGCCTACCCGCTTTTGAAGCACTCTCTTGAAGTGAGAAAAAGACGTGTGGTGCGTTTTCGAAGCATCTCTAGACGTGCGGAAAAAGACGTTCAAACCGCTAAGAGGGTTAAAGTTTGAACTTTTCAGGACACCCGATGTAATAATATGTATTTTAAATCAATTGTACAATATGGTCCTGTTATAACACTATACTTACCTCGGGAGTCTTTTTTGGGAGATTTCCGCCCACGTAAGCATAAGTGTGTGCTTTCTCGTATACACGTCCAGAAGATACTTTTTTAACCTGTTTTAAAAAAAATTATATTAAAACAATCAAAACATAAATACAGCACAATAGAAAAAATAAGGCAAAATTAGGTACCAGGAAAGAGTGTCAGGAGTTTTTCCTATATAATCTACAGTTGACAAAACATTAACTTGTTAAATATTATTGTTTTATAACATGACAATCATCATACACAAACTACCTATTTAGAATGCAACAAGAATGCCAGAATTGCTAAGTGATAATGGTAGAAAACTTAAAAGCCAATGACCTTCAAATCTTTTCGAGGTTTCTAGTCTCATGATTCCGCTTAAGACATGTAGCAGAATGTTAAGCGCTTCTGAAAGTTATATTTAATATTGGGCCTTAAAATCCTCACTATGGAGGTCTGGAGAATAAAGTACCACTTAAGGTATCGTGCTTGCTACTTGATCGTTGCACAAAATATCGAAATTCGTCACCGATATCTCTCGTGCAGCCTTAGAGGGGCATAAATTAAAACAAAATTAAAACGTTAACAATGAAAGTGATGCATAAAAAGCAGTACTAATTACAAAAAATATCATACCTACTCATAGCATTTTTGTGTACCTAAAACTTCCCAAAAAATCAAACATAAAAGATCTACTTGCAAGAAGGTTGAAGCCATAGAATAATCTTAATTAATCAAATAATTTTCATGTGAACTTTAGAATTAAACATTATAAAATTGACGCAGCGTGAACAGAAGCTAACAACTTTTTATCTTTGAATGCACTGATTATAACATTAATATTTGAGAAGCTAGGACACATATTAGTACCAAAATAGACTAAGCATGTCGTGACACATAACCTCCCCAAAGATTATCATCTCCCCGTCTAGTTTTACTCGTTTCTGGACGTGTAGGCGGGTTAAAGAATTCAAAAGACATCTTTACAAATCACTATATTTATTGATACCTCTTAATCAAGGAAGGTTACATATACACTATTCAAATTTAAGAACAATAAAACACAGTGGAGAATGAGAAGGGGTCACTAATTGCGGAACTATGAAATCTGAACTGAATCCACGAAAGATCAGCGCGTACAATTACAGCTAACACACGTACACGTATTTACAATTTCTAAGTCACTAACCTGATTCTTAAACTTCGGCAGGTCCGTCTTGTTGAATACTTGGATACCGATCGGATAAAGGCTAATATTCACTCTTGGATTAACGAATTCAATCTTCAGCTTTGCTTGTAGCTTTACTACACTAAATTTGTCAACGACTGCGAGTTGATTTTCCGATGCTTCGATTCACTTTACTTTAAAAATCTACTTCTTCACTTTACAACTCTTTCTCATTTCATTTCATTCACCTTCTTTAACTCGCGAAACCCAACCTTATATAAAATATCTCATTTGCATAAATCACGCTTTGGCTCCCGGTGGAGATTGGTTGAAATAAATAAAATTTGAAAGAAATATTTAGAGGATTAGTGAAGACCGTACAGATCCATCACAACCCCCTCCGAGAAAAAAGCGTGACTTATTGAAGGTCTAAACGACCTGAAAGAACTCACGTAACACGCCTAATGCCTGAAAAACTCTGAACAAGCACAAAATTTTAACTCTCTAACTCTAGAATTTTTAATTAAACTATCACACAGAAATGACTACTCAAAAGGGCACTCCACTCTATTTTATTTATCTTTTACATATATTCCCTATAGTGCATCCCATTCGGGCGAAGATCAGGGGAAAACCTTGCCTTAAGGAAAAAACCCTGATCATGCACTTTACTTAACTATTAAGAAATATAAAAATTTTACAATAATATCTTCATACGACATCATTCCTTCATCTCTTTGATGGTAAATTCTCACCTGATCCACATTAACCGTTATTCTTTTACCAAACTTTAATATTACTAAATTATTATTTTTCACACTCAAAACTTTATAGGGGCCCTGAAACTTTGGCATAAATTTACCCACCATTTTCTTACTCGCCGAACTCAACGGGTGAGTTTGAACCAACACTTGATCATCAACCTTCACATTAACTTCACGTGTCCTCTTATTATAATATTTCGCCCACTTCTCGTGCTGCCTTTTAGTACTTCTCCTAGCCTCCTCAAACAACTTTTTCATATTTACGCAAACTAAGTCTGATCCATCAGTTACCATTACTAATTTTTGAAATGGGGTGATTAATTTTCTACCTAAAATTAATTCAGCCGGTGTTTCACCCGTTGTCTCATGTACTGCTGTCCTCAAAGCGTAACTAAACTCACGGAGAAATTGGTCCCAGTTAGTATGATTATCCTCTACAAAACTCGAAATCATTTGTACAAGAGTACGATTAACACTTTCCGTTTGATTAGCTTGTGGACAATATACCACAGTTTTAACATGTTTTATGTTCAAGCTGCGACACACTTGCTCAAAAGCTTCGGATATCATTTGGGGGCCATTATCACTAATTAACTTTTCAGGGGCTCCATAACGCGAAATATAATTCTCAAATTGGCAATTGCCTTAGCCGAAGCTTTCCTTAAGGGAACTATTTCAACCCATTTAGAAAAATTATCCGTTATTACTAAAATAAATTTATAACGTTCTGGACAAGTTGCAGGGTATGGGCCTAATAAATCTAAAGATACGATTTCATTCGGAAAATTCGTTACTATCGGAATTAATCTACCAGCTGGTAATCCGTTCTTATAATTAATCTTTTGGCAAAGATCACAGGTTGATACATATTTATATATATATATCCGCATGTATGGGAAATAACACGCGTCTTTTAATTTTAAGTAAGTTTTCCTTTTGCCTAGATGGCCCGCCATCGGCGAGTCATGGAATTCTCGCATAACATCTTTACGTAATGTTTTGGGTATAAATACCCTTAATTCACCGAGCGTGGCTGTATATTTTGCATAATATAACAACCCATCTATTACTTTAAAATCGCGGGACCAATTTCTACAGATTGACTCATTAATGCAACTATCGTCAGGATTTTCTAAAAACTTTAAGATATGACCCAACGCCGGATCATTCCTCTGTTCTTCTCTCAACTGTTCCCTAGACGATAATACCAATGACCTAATCACCGCCCAAGACACCTTTGCTTCCTCATTACTATCTAACGGGTTTCTAGACAATATATCAGCCACCACATTTTGCGTACCTGGGCAATACTCCTATTCCACATAAAATTCTGCCAACTTAAGCGTTCACCTTATCATTCTAGACGACAAATTCTTCCCGTTCGTTAATTTGGTAAGTGCTGCATGGTCTGTTATCACCTTCACCGGCAAAGATCCGAAATAAGTGCGATATTTATTTAACGCCCATATGACAGCCAAATATTCACGCTCCGTTACACTATAATTTCTCTCTGCGCGGTTTAATGTTCTTGAGGCAAACGCAATAGGCCTATTATTCTGCGTCAACACTGCCCCTACCCCCACTGAAATATCATCCATATAAAGTTCAAAGGCTTTGGTAAAATCTGGTAACTGTAACACGGGAGCTTCCGTCACTGCTTTCTTAATACGATCAAAGGCTTCCTGCGCCGATTCCGACCAACTGAACTTAGAATTTTTCCGTTTTAAACCATACAAGGGTTGACACATGCTGCGTAGTCCTTAATAAACTTTTGATATCAACCAGTCATTCCTAAAAATTTTGCTACCTTTTTCGCAGTTTTCGGAGGTTTCATTTCAAGAATTGCTTTTACTTTCTCCTCGTCTGTTCTAACTCCCTCTTTATTAATAGTTAGACCCAAATAACGTAACTGTTCTCTCGCGAAATGACACTTCTCACGATTCAACGTTAAACCAGCCTCTTGCAACAATCTGAATACTTCCCGTAAGTGCTCTACATGGCGCTCAAAAGATGAAATGATAACATCGTCCATATAGCAGAAAGTGAAACGCCCGAGAACTGGTTTAAGGATTATTTCAATCGCCCTCTGAAAATCTGCAGCTGCCCCCGAAAGGCCAAATGGCATGCGAGTAAATGCAAAAGTACTATTTTTTGTAACAAATGTCGTCTTATGAACATCTTTGGGGTCTACCGCCATCTGAAAGTATCCGCTGCGTAAATCAAGTGATAACATAATTTCGGTGTGTGGAATATTAGTGATCAAATCATCCATTAGCGGTAGCAGATATCGTGGATACCTCGTGATCCCATTTAATTTTCTACAAATCTATTGCAAACCTATAAGCTTCTGGGCCGTCTAACGGCAACCCGTTATTCTTCCGACATAAAACAACTGGAGACGCGTAAGGCGATGTTGTTGGAATTATAGTTCCATCGTCCAACATCTTCTTAACATGGTAGTTAATGATACACTGTTTGACCCTGTCATAGCGATAAGGTCTCGAAGAAACAGAAGGATTATCACCCGTATCAATTTTATGACAAAACACATGCGTCAGACCAGGCTTATCTGAAAACAAGCCTTGAAATTCCTTAAACAAAATCTGCAATTTCTGTTTTTGCCCTGCATTTTACTTAGTCTTTGATAAATTTGTCTGTACCGGTTCGTCCGAAATTGCCACTTTCTCAATCTGCGAGTCCGGAATGATTAACGATTTCGTAAAAAAATCAAAACTTATCTTTGCATGCGACATAAAATCAATGCCCAAGATGCATGGATATTGCATCTCAGCAATCACATGAAAATTCCACAACTTCGAAAATTCGCTTATCTTAATTCGTAACTCAACGGTGCCCAAATTTCTGCACTGCGACCCTTGTGCCGTAACTACTTCCGCTGACGATTTTTTAATAGGACGAAAAGAAAAATATGATCGGTACGTCTCCTCTGAAATAAATGACTTATCCCCACCTGTATCCCAGAGAGCTTTTACAAACGTGTCATGTAAAATAATCGGCACATATGGAAGATCAACTGGTGATAACCGTAATGAATTAAGTTTAATCCGATTAGGAGGATTTGACTCAGCTAGCGACTGCTTACCTCCTGCAACACGATCGCTTAGAAGTTTAAATTGGCATTTTCTTGCCTTCCGCTGGTGCAATCGCCATGCCTCCAATTCTGCTTTGCTGAATCATCAATAGAACTTTTCCTAACCACCATTCTTCTGTTCTGATACCGGTCTGTTCGATGATTTGGTTGGTTGTTGCGATATCCTCCTTCGAATCCCTGATTTCGATAATCACGACGAGAAAAATTATTCCCTGTATCTCTCCAATTTCCATTATTCCGTCTTTCCGCAGGTTTCCTACTCATATCCCAACCTCGTCTAGCAAAATTATTACTCGAACCCTGGGTTTCTATGCAGCTATGACGTTCCTCATACCGATCGACAAACTAACTCCAACAGCTGTACTTTCGTTGTGGGGTTTCGAACCTCTAAATAATCCATAATCTGGGGTTTGAGTCGCATTACTATGTGATCGACCAATTTTAACTCATCATAACTCAAACCTAAAGTCTTATGGATTTTTAACAACTTATAAATAAAATCGGAGGGGGCCTGATCTCTCTGCTGCTTTGATGAAAAAAACTAAGCCTCTAACTCCGATTTATTCCGTACCACTGGAAAACTATCCGATAACTTCTTTTTAAGCGATGCGAATGCAGTCGCTTCTCCATTTACACACGCAAATCCAATGACCTGAAACCAGTCTAATGCTTTCCCAATTAAATGACCCTTTAAATACGCACACGCCAGATTCGCTGGTATCTCATAGTAGGCTATATTATTATCAATGTTGTCAAGGAACTCAGATACATTCTCTCTACCTGAAAAGAATCATTCCGGCAGAACCCTAAATCCAGCACTTGCTCTTAATTCCGTTATTTCGGTTGGGCGCCAGTGTCGTGACACATAACCTCCCCTAAGATTATCATCTCTCCGTCTAGTGTTACTCGTTTCTGGACGTGTAGGCGGGTTAACGAATTCGAAAGACATCTTTACAAATCACTATATTTATTGATACCTCTTAATCAAGGGAGGTTACATATACACTATTCAAATTTAAGAACAATAAAACACAGTGGAGAATGAGAAGGGGTCACTAATTGCGGAACTATGAAATCTGAACTGAATCCACGAAAGATCAGCGCGTACAATTACAGCTAACACACGCACACGTATTTACAATTTCTAAGTCACTAACCTGATTCTTAAACTTCGGCAGGTCCGTCTTGTTGAATACTTGGATACCGATCGGATAAAGGCTAATATTCACTCTTGGATTTACGAATTCAATCTTCAGCTTTGCTTGTAGCTTTACTACACTAAATTTGTCAACGACTGCGAGTTGATTTTCCGATGCTTCGATTCACTTTACTTTAAAAATCTACTTCTTCACTTTACAACTCTTTCTCATTTCATTTCATTCTCCTTCTTTAACTCGCGAAACCCGACCTTATATAAAATATCTCATTTGCATAAATCACGCTTTGGCTCCCGGTGGAGTTTGGTTGAATTTAATAAAATTTGAAAGAAATATTTAGAGGATTAGTGAAGACCGTACAGATCCGTCACAAGCATATTTAATAAAATTATTGTCTGACATGTATGCACCAGCTAAACGCTATTGAATGCCAGACAACACATTAATAAAATATTCTTAAAAAAATTCCTTTTTGTTCAATAAAATGTTTGAAATCAGCTAAAAGAAGACTAGCTTTCTACCAATCTTAAAGCTTGCACCTTTTTCAAACAAGAATTTGAGACTCTTCGATGAATATTTTATGAAATTGATAAGATTTATGTGTGAAACTCGCCTGACAAGTATGAATAAAATTCTGCAACAATATTACAAAAACCAAATATCACATTAAATAGCATTAAAATCCATATATCTTATAGTTGTGTGTGTGTGTGTGTTTATTAAATTATCAAAAGATTTTTTAATTAAATTGACTTCATAGTAAGCATATTAAATGAAGGGGAAACAAATATTTCCATATATATTGAGAAAAGATATTTAAACAAAAGTATGAAAGTTCTAAATGTGTTTCGTTGAAAAAAATACTACACATTTTGAATTTTCCGGGGGGCGGGACATGTACATAAGCTTGTCGATTTAAACATAGTATGTGATTTAAATTAAATTTTTGATTTTAAATTATACTTCTTTAATTAGTTAATAAGTAAAATATCAACATATTTCTGTTATAAATAAGATATCCAATTTGAAGAGTTGACGGTGAGTTTTTTGTCCATCATAAGGCAAATATAGAAATGTTAAGAATAGGTTGTATTTTTAGAGAAAACACTAATATCTCTAAGAAGAATGAATTCGAATCATATACAGTCGGACATCCATTTTACGAACCTCTGCTTTGCGAATTTCTCTATTTTACTAGCGTTTTCCCAGAACAAACCTCGAAAGTATGCTGAAAGATGAATCAGTGTTTATATAACAAATTTTCCGCAAATCGATTTATTCCACCGGGATTTAGCAGCTTCTTTAAATAGAGGTTGGACTTTATATATATACAATCGGACCTCCATTTTTCGAACCTCTATTTAGCGGATTTTTCTTTTCTGCGAACTTTTCCCCGGAACCAAGAACATTTTACAATTATCTTCGTTATATAACCTCAAAATAGCGAAGTGCATTTTCTATTTAACGAACTTTTTCTCTTGTAATTCGTTTTTTTTCCCTAACTATTTTTAAAATTTTTCTGGGCATTTCAAATCATTCTCTTGAACATTTGAAAATTTTTACTGGGTTTACTGGTGAAGGCTTAACTCAAAGAGAGCAATAAAATTGCCGTAATTTTCAAACAAAAAACTGAAACAATATTAACAGCTTTTATAAGAAATTAAATTTAAGGACGCATGGGGAAATGTATTCTTAAAATTACTTGCGAACTTAAAATTAGAAAATGTAATGAAATTCATTAATTTTAATATAAAATTATTTTTTAAAGTTGAAAATACAGAATATTTCTGGACAACGTTTTCCCCCTGTTTTCCTTACAGATTTCTTTTTTGAGTAAGATATATAAAACACACACACAGATATCAATTTACAAAAAAAGTGTGAAAATAATAACTTTTTTTAAAAATATGTAGTGTTTATGAATTTAAAATTTATTTTATGTGGTTTATAATGTATATTAAAAAATGAATCTCTATTTACGAATTTTCCACACACAAAAAAAAATGCTGTCACTTTTAATTGGTTAATATAAAAAAAACTTTTTTATTTTGATATTATTTAACTATTAAGTGTAAGAAATGTTTAATAGTTTTTCATCGTGAATAGAAAACAGAATTATAATATTCAATGATTATAACTAATTATTTTTTATTCGAACAAACTATAATTTTTTTAATAGTTTTCAACATCAAAACAAAATATTAACGTTAAAATAACCTCCTCGGTTCCCTTGTATCACATGTGATTCAAAAGTTTCATAATTTTTTGTGAAAGCTGAACAGCAAAAACAAATTTGGGACCGGTTGCATCACATGAAATACAAAGTGAAATACCTCATATAATTTCCTCCTTTAGTCAATACATAACAGTACCTGTCTATGATAGCGATTTCTAGTAGCGTCTCTGAATCAATACAAGATGTGTTCACGTCATCGAAGTAAGATTTTTTTCCTTAATTATATACACATATTAAACTATTTTTAAAGTATGCTTATTTGTTACACATAACATTAGATAATTCATCTACACTTTGTGAATCATTAAGTTTAGGAATCTCTGTATTTGGTATATTTTACAATGATGAATACATACAATTCTTAACTTAGAGATACAAGCATGCAGTTTTTCAAAAATATCCTTGGTATGTATAAGCTAAAATTAACTAAGTATTATTGCCGGAACTTGAGAACAGTATGTAAAAACACTTCAAAACGAATACATATAATATGAAACATAAGCTAAATATTTATAATATTCTCAATTATTTTTAATACTTTTCATTAAAGAATAATTTTTCAAAGAAATTTGAAGCAAAAACTTAGAATACATACTTTATCCAATTCTGATTTTGAAGAACCTTCTCCGCCTTTCCCTGTTTGATCCAAATCAGAAGATGTCTCTTTTGGAAGCGGATCACGGGGTTCTATTGTAAAATTATAATAGAAAAATTATTACAGGTGCCAAAAATAAAATCAAAATACCCCCAAAAAAACTATTTCAAACAAATTTCTAATAATTTCATTCATCTCTATATCTGTTAAATTATATTCACAAAAGTTAATGATAATTACATATTATTTGCTCAGACTAAATAAACTCTTTGGTTAATACAATCCTAAGAAATAAATCTGTGAATTGATTTTTCATCAATTAGCAACGATAGTTTGTGGAAGTACAATAGCATTAAAAACTAAATTTCTTTAAGACTTAAAAGCTTATCATCTGAAAAACGAGCTTTAAGAATAACGGAAACTTTTAAGAATAACATTTACAGACTTCACAGATGAATATGTGACTGCAAGCTGCATTAAGATGATGTGGATGTCGCAATATATTTGTTATATCTCATGAATTTACCCACAAAATATTGATAAACAACTGCAACAAATTTATATAAACAAACTTAAGCAATAACTTATAAGCACTTGAATATGGTAAACTTATAAGCACTTGAAAAAGAATTCAACACAGTGCAGTTTAATAGTTTAAGACTTAACAATTTTTTAAAAGTAATATTAGTATTAGATAAAAAAATATAGGATGAACCCAAAGTCTTGTCCTGACTATAAAATTCCATTGCAAAATAACCGTTTAATACAATAATGTAACTTTTGTATCATTAAATAGGTCAACTTTAGTTTTTTTTTTCAGTAAATGACGCGAATGCTCCTTCAAGAATGTCTAAGGGGAACATTTGTAAGGAAGACATCATTTCTTGTAATTTACGTTAAATTTCAGATAACTTAATATATAATTGCCTGAAACACACATTATGTTTATTACTACAAAATTCAAATAAGTAATACAAATATATTTGGAAAAAACTTACTTGGCAGTACTTTATATTCGTTTTCCTCGTTTTTCACTATTTTAATAATGGGTAATCTTTGCTGTTTCGAATCTGCAAAGAAATATACTTTAATACGAAAAAGTATTAAAAACATACGTGATATTAAGTATTAAAAAGCATTCCCACATGGCTCATTTTCCCAGAACGAAAAAGTGGTCTATTTTATGAAAAAGTAGCATTTATAATAGACAAACGGAAGTAGATAAATTGAAAATATCTGGGAAAAGGGAGATAGATTTCATATAGTCCACAAGTAATTTGTTTTTTCGTCCATTTATTACTTAAATAAGTTTCCTGAAAAAAATAAGAAAACCTTAAATATGCTACTTTCTAAGTAAAACAGAAACTAAAATAAAGGCAAAAATGTTTTTAAACCAATCACTATATATAAAAAAACTCGTTAATTATAATTGTTCCAAGAAAAATACTAGTTATGTGGGAATGTTAAGAAATAGGACAAACTTAAATTATATTACAAAACAAAGTTACGAAATGAATTTGGTACCTGCAAAATAATAAACTGCTGTTTGTAAAAAATGGAACACTATGAAAGAATGATCAGAATTAAATGAAATTTAATGCACAAATGATTTGTATTAGTACAAAAATATGACGAAATTTTAAAAGCAAAAAATCAATATTAAGTGTACGAAATCAGTATTTGGTGTAGCCACCACGCGTTGCAATAAGTGCTGCTATACAACGTTGCATGGGGTCGAAGAGATTTTGAATGTCTGCTTGTGAAGAGAATTCCATATTGCTTGTATGTACAGTAAAAGTTCGTCTTTTGAAGCTGCAGGACGCGGATCACGAGTGAGACGCTGATCATCCAAATCCCACACGTGCTCAATAGGAGACATATTCAACGAATAAGCAGGCCAAGGAAGAAGTTGCATGTGTTGCGATGAACAGAAGTCTCGAACAGTCTTTGTAACATGTGCATTATCCTGCTGAAAGATAGCTCCAGGGATGCCTTGAAGGAAGGAAACGACTTCGGGCTGTAGCACCTAACAGACGTACCTGTTGCTATTGAGATTACACTCAATTCGTAGCAAATTGGATCCTCCATGATATGAAATCGCACTCCAAACCATAACTCCGGGTGTTAGGCCACTATGTCGTTCGATTACGCACTCTGGAAAGCAGCGTTCACCGGTATAGCGTCTAACTCGAATGAGGCCTTCATGGTTCCACAAATTGAAGCGTGATTCATCTGAAAAGACAACTTGGTGCCAATCAGCTTGCCCGACTCTGTGATAATGAGCCCATTGCAAACGCAGTAGTCAATGGTTTGCCGTGAGAAGGATCCTGTGTAAAGGCACAATTGCACACAATCCATGGTGAAGCAGACATCAATGAATTGACGAAGCCTACGTTAGTACACCTGTAGCAGTAGACCAACGTGCTGCCAACTGCCTGGAGGAAACTGTACGGTCATTCACCACCATGCGGAGCAGGTGTCGATCGTCGTGCGCTGACTTCACCTTCCGTCGTCCACTGCCAGTTTTTCGAGTTGTTTGGTTCTCGTCGGTCCACTGCTTTCAAACTCGCATTACTGTGGAACTGTTCCGCTGCACACAGGATAGTATTGCGTGATAGAAAGTCCTCCTTCTCAAAGGCAGATAATCTTCAACCGTTTTAACTCCGTAAATTGTTGGAATTTCTCCTTATTTCGTCGTGAAAGCATACTTAGGTCTGAATAAACGTTCGCCACTAACAAACAATCATTAACTATTTTCAACGTCTCGCTACAGTCCTCTATTTATACGCTTTCAGCATTAGTTCAGAGGGCGCTGCGCACGTCACGCATGCGCGGTGGCTCTGAAACTTTAAAAACAGCAATGTAGTAGACGAGAAATAAGAACAAGCAATTTCTTAATTAATTGCACTTGTATATTAAACTAAATTGCTGGTTACTATAAATAGTTATCGAGCCACAAGTGCTTCTGTAAGGTTTGTGGAAGGGGAATAGAGGTGGGAGGCCTCTGCCCCCCCAGGGTGTACTCTCTCAAAATTGAGGTGGAATATATAGAAGTGCAATCTGTTTCAGGCTCTGTGCAACGTTCATTCCTTCCCTTCGGGAAGAACACGACAATAACAGCAATAACATACACTCATGGACAAAAAAAAAATTATCGCACCAAGAATGAGTCGTCAAAATGAAACGAAATTTTACATAGTAATGATTACTTTGATATAAGTAAATGATTAGAAAATAAAAGAAAACGGATCATTCGTTTCAGAGCAAAAGGCAAAAGAACGGAGGATTTAATACCCTGTTGAACCCCCTCTAGCGCGAATACACGATGCGATACGATCGGGCATTCAGGCATACAAGCTCTGTATGATGTCTTGAGACATTCCATTCCATATTTGCCGTAACCTTTCCTCCAGTTCGTTCAAACTCGTGGGATGCCCAACTCGCCATCTCAAATGATCCCAGATATGCTCGATTGGAGACAAATCTGGGGATCGGGCAGGCCAAGAAAGGGTAGTAACAGTGCGGAGACAGTCTAGTGACACCCTTGCCGTGTGAGGCCGAGGATTGCATTGTGGAAAAATGACTCCTGGGAACCGTTGCATGAGTGGCAACACATGTAGTTGCAGGATATCATAGACATACCGCTGGTCTGTCATGGTACCACGGATCAATACTAGGGGTGACCGTGTATTGTAGGCAATGGCACCCCATACCATCACACCAGCTGTGGGAGTGGTGTGTCGCTGTAAAGCAAAGGCAGGACTGAGGCGTTCACCCCTGAGTCTCCAAAGACGAACACGATTGTTATCACTGAATCTGGATTCGTCGCTTAAGACGACCTGGTTCCATTCCGCCGCAGTCCAGTTTCGTCGTGCGCGGCACCACTCCAAATGAAGGCGTCTATGGGTGGGCTTCAAGGGTAGCACACGTAATGGGTGCCGCGATCCCCAAATGTCCTTCAGCCAGGCACCTTCGTAAGGTTTGAGAAGACCCAGGGGGCCCTAATGTAGGTGTTACCACTGTGCCTGGATGGCGGCTGATGAAGCAGTTGGCTGTAAGCGAGCATTTCTTACGATGTGGCGGTCTTCTCGACGACTTGTGTGTCGAAGGCGTCCTGAGCCTGGTCTTCGTGCAAATGACATCTCTGAGATCCACTAGTCCCAACACCTTTTCACAACAGAATCAGAGCGGCCTAATTGACGAGCTACTCACCAAGCTGACCACCCAGCTTTCATCATGCCGATGATTCTCTCCCTCTAAAACTGTGACAGCTGCTCATATTGTCTTCGAAAACGGCGTAATGGCATGTCTCAGCGCTTTCTTTGTAAACGATGCAGCACGCTCAAACAACCTTTGGTTACCTGTTTTATACTCCACGGAGAACGACGTTAAACGCCCTCTACCGGCTATAAGTAATGCGCAATCACGCTGCATTTGTAATCATTTACATATCTCCCCGACATGTACCTTCATGCCAAATTTCATTACGATCTCGCAATTATTTCTTGGTGTGTTAATTTTTTTGTTCATGGGTGTACATGATTCCTTAAGAAATTCGGAGAAACTTCTTGAATATATACCGATTAGTATATATTTCCTCTTGTTAATTAAGGAACATTATAAAACTACTTTTCTTTCAACGCACGATAAAAATTATTTTATAAAAGGAAAGGGGAGAAAGAGATAGCTCTGGGGGGGAAAAATTATGCTCATGGAATATTTTCAAGACAAAGTAAAAAGTCACTGATTTACATTTAGAATTATTCTAAACTATTAGCGTATTTATGTTTATACATACTATTGCATTACAGAAATGTATTTTTGTTGTATGAGATTGAAAAAAAGAAACGAACCTTACAGTAGTCGCATATGATGTGTAACATCTGTTATGTTATCGTGGTAAATATGTAATAGTAACTTAAATCCTGAAGAAAATGAATCGGGTAGGATTGGAAATAATTTTCTACCGAGTAATTATATTTTTAATGAAAATTTAATTTAATTACACAAGGAGTAATGCAATTATTTATCAAAAATAATTATTCTTGTTCAATTTGGGAAAGAGCGGAGACTTATGATATCTATGGTGTAGTAGCTAGCTGAGAATCTTGTCAGAGAGGTCCCATGAATAGACCGTAAATATTACGAGTGTGACGTCAAAAAATGCCAGAGTTATTACGATTTTAAAAAATTTAAAATAATAAAATAGTAGTGGGGCACCCAGCAACTCCAAACCCAGCTTTGTAGAGAAAATGGAGACCAATCGAACAGCAGGCCCTGGACCTGTAGGTGCAAATACGGCGGAGGTTAGGGCAGAAAGAAATAACGAAACCAACTCCCCGGGGGTGAAGGGCATCAGTGTCGAGAACGAACATAGATAACTCCTAACTAAACGATGATTCCTCGAGGATCATCATTCCATCTCACTTAGTCCGTGACGTCACCAAACCTTCAAACACCAAAGGATTAACATGGAGTTTTTAATTTTAGCGACGAAGCCCCCTTCTGGCTCACTAACATAGGACAAATTGGACAAAAAGATGTACCGCGACGAAGATAGCCTATAGTTTGAGTTTCAAAGCATAGACTCAAAAATCCTCGGAGAGATGACGATTTTAAAAAACTTTAAAATACTTTAAAAACGTGAAATGGCGGAGGGGGAGGAAATACGATTAGATTGCAATAAAATTATACGTGCAGAAATCTCATAGGGATATCTATCGAATCAGGAAGGTAAGGATGGCCAAGGAGGTCTAGGTTCGAGATATAAAAGAAAATAGCCCTTTATAAAAGAAAATAGAGGGATCGAATGAGGGGGGAAGCACCTGGGGGGTCGAGTCCTTGTACTTCCTAACCAAACAGGTAGTATTATCGATCCCCAAATATTAATCCCATATCAAAAAGAATGGCAACATAGGATTAACATGGGGATTGATATTTTAGTGTGTGGAGCCCTCCCCTGTCCAAAACAGGTCATTATTAGTAAAGAAACTATGAAAGGGGGGGGGAGCAGGCCAAGTCGATCGACGCCACCACGTGCACTCATTGGTCAAATCAAATAGAGCGCGTTTCCCCGGGTTTCCTGTTGAGTTGAATTATATACAATTTTTTTCAGGTGTACTCCTCCAGTTTTTAATTTTTCCTCACGTTTCTTTTGCCGATAATTTCGCTTATGTTCTGCTCTGGATTTACCGTTCTCTGCAAATCACAAAATCATGAAAATTTTATTAACTTGGTAAATGTTTAAAAATTAGAAATATTCGAAAAATATTCAAAATTATCCGTGTAATTAATTAGTTAGTTTTATTAATCGTGAAAACTTTTTTAAAATCGCAATTAAAAATATTATATTGACAGCGGCAGGAATTAACCTCAAAGTATGAAAAAGATACGCACTAAAATATTTATTCGAATAATTCCATATCACTTACTCGTATTTTTTTAAAAATGATGAACTCTGTCAGAGACTCTTAATAGTAAATATAATTATTAATATAGTTTACTCATATAAATATAAACTCATATTTCATACACAACGAGTCCTGGTTCTTTGAGAGTTGAGCGTAAGAATCGCAAGTTTATCCTGGATAAAGTCTAACAAACCTTGCTGGTACGTGCGAAGTAAATTTAGTCAAGAAAACGAAATCGAGATTTTGAATTCGAATCTTTCGAAATGCGAATTTAACAATATAAAAAAGGCTGGCGGCATGATGACTGCTAGAGTTGGATCCCGATGCGAGAGTAGCGAAGAGACACCACCAAGAACGCTGATTGGTCAAATCAAATAGCGCGCGCTTCCCCGACTTCCCGTTACACATTTCCGTCTCTTTCACGAAATCACTCCTACAAATATCCAGCAACCGAGAGTAAAGATGTTACACATCAATAACTTCATACTTATGCAAACATACACACAAATTTCAAAGTTCAGCTCATACGTTCAAATATATGATTGAAAATAATGCTTTGTACCTGTTCGATCCCCTTTCAAGGGAGCTGGTGCAGATGATTGCGACGGAGCTGGTGCAGATGATTGCGACGGAGCTGGTGCAGATGATTGCGACGGAGCTGGTGCAGATGATTGCGACGGAGCTGGTACAGATGACTCCGGCGATACCGACGATCCCGGCATACGAGGATGCATAAACGGATTATAGCTTTGCTGTAAAAAGTAATATGTTTGTTGATCTTTTAGCACAAGTGGAAGACAATTTATGCGAAAACATTATTAACGCAATTATGTTTCGTCATTTAATTGCTAAAAGTATTACATAATTGCTGTTAACTATTAGATACAATTAAGTATATATATATATATATATATATATATATATATATATATATTTGTCAAATTAGTTCTATTCACTAAAAAAATTACTATCTAATTTGTACTTCTAATTACTAAATAGTTCCTAATTTTAAAATCTGAGTAACTGAAACTTGTCTTATACTCATGTTGAATCTTTAAGGATTTCGTTTTATTTAATTTAAAAGTAAAGTACGGAGTCCAAGAGGAACAAAATAGCTTAGAAAAATCATGGAAAAGACTACACATTCGCCCGATCAATGCATAAATAAAAAATAGTATATACAAAATATTACTAT
Organism: Trichonephila clavata; assembly: GCA_019973975.1. Classification (NCBI taxonomy): domain Eukaryota; kingdom Metazoa; phylum Arthropoda; class Arachnida; order Araneae; family Nephilidae; genus Trichonephila; species Trichonephila clavata. Next base: position 25,273 of record BMAO01023706.1, read on the forward strand.
ATTTAAACATTAATTATGGAAGGGCAATAGTATGTATAACACAGAAGTATATTAAGCATTTTTTGTATTAAATAAGTTAATTATGTTGTTGCTAATGCCACCTAATCGAGCGATGTCAGAAGCAAGTCCACAAAATTCAACGTGGCGAGACACTAGTTTTCACACCAGTCGATAGCCGCGGCTTTGTGCTCCATACAAGTGACAGTACGATTTGCAGGGTAACGGTAAGGGTTATACATATACGTAGAAACTTCGAGAAATCTCTATCATCCACTCATCATAATAAGTAGAAAGAAATAAGAATAATTAACTGAAGTGTTACATAAGAATATAAAGCAGTCCACAATGAGTGCAGCGCAACAACGCTGGTGGAGGGGTGAGTGGGACACCACTCATCCAGTTGATTTAGTTAATGACGTCACATCTCTGACAACCACGCCCGTCTTTCAACCGGCTGCCGCATCTCGACGGAACGAGGAGAGAAAAGGGAGGAATTTCTTTAATATCAAATATTAAAGAGAATATTATTTTTAAGTCCGGTTACTCATTACCGCTTAAATATTGCGTACGGTTATTGAAAGGAGATTTTAAATAACCACTTGGAAAAAAGTAAGAAAAGGTGGAGAAGTTTAAAATAGGATCAAGTTGTCACACTAACCACATGCAAAAACTTGCATGGTGAGGGTTAATATTTAGAGTGAATGAAGTCTTGCCAAAGAAAACAACAAGTGATGAATAATTTAATTTGTATCAAGACATTCTCATCCTTTTCAGAGCTGGGAAGTGTTGATATGAGACTCCCTTAGAAGAGCTAGGGATAGAATTATCATAAGCCCGGATTTCTCGGATGGATTCATTTGGAATCTGTGGTAACCGGTTGAAAAAATTTTCTGATGGTTTTTTAAGGAAATCAAGAAGCGGCGGAACGTTAAGATCTTTATGCAAGACTTCGTTCCTGACAAACCAAGGTGCGTTTGCTGCTCTACGCAGTTGAATGTTTTGAAAAGTGTGCAATCTTTTCAGGTGAGTAACTGCCGCACCTGCCCAGATGGGAGAAGCGTACAGCATGAAGGGGCGATTTGGCTGGGTTCCACCCCCAATTTTGAGGGAGAACACCCTGAAGGCCAGTTAAAAGCCTTCCACTTCCACCAAGCTCTCGAGAGGACTTGCGGCTCAACGGAAATTTAGCAAGCACTATACATTGACAAACATCCCTGCCTTCTCCGGGATACAAACCCACGCCCTATGGTCCAGCAGTCAGCGTCACTAACCCCTATACCGGAAGGGCGGCTACATTAATTAAACACAAATGGAACAAATAATTACATTTTATACAGGTATTTTATAATCCGTATAAATAACAAATAATATGAAAACAATTAAGTCAATTCCTATACTTAGGTTAACAAAGAAAATTTTTTATTTTAGTTACTTTTTATTAAATAGTTACAATTAATATAAATATGTATATACATATGACAGAATCACAATATTAAATGACAAAATAGAAAGCGATTTTCCTTGGAATTTTCCATTTTCCTTTCTATATATGGTGTTAGACTATTTTTTGTTACTTTCATTCATTCATTAAATTTAATTATTCTAATAAAATAGTATAGTAAAAAAGAAATCACATTCTCAGAAATTAGGCCATTTCAGGTGGGATAACCCACGACCTTTGGACTAAAAGTTCAAAGCGCTATATATTGCACTACAGGGACACAACGAACGATTTTCCTTTCTATATATGCTGTGGGCTATTATTTTTTTTATTACTATTTATTCATTTTTTAATCTAATTAACGAATTAATATTAAAAAAAAACTGTATTAACATCAAGTGTTATCATAATGTATTGACACTTGAATGGATGAATATAAACTATTTTATCAACGATTGAAAATTTGAACAAGATATATATAGGGAGAAAGTGAACTATAATAGTAGGAATCGAAAAATGAATTTGGGAGGGGGGAGCACGCCCTCTTGCAGTTAAAATTCTTTCAGAATATTATTGTTCACAAGTCTAAAACATTTGAGTGGTGGCCCGGTACGTAGGTCTATTGACATGTATTTTTTACATGTATCATTGACAGGCATTATTGAAACACACTAAGGTCTATCTTGTAGTAAACCTTTATTTTGTTAATACAAATTATCATTAAAATTAACATATTTTTCCTTGAGAACCAATTCAGTAAGAGTTTATGCATAATAATGTGGAATTTCTCTCACAACATTATTTAGTTCATATAATTATTATAATTTTTTTAAATAACCCAAATAACATTGATTACATTTAGTGAGTTAAATAAATCCTCATAATAACAACTATGTTGAGTAAATATCTTTTTTAATAATTAATATATGTATAATTTTAATAATAGCTTAATCACACCAATATTATATCGATGCGGAGGCGGCGTAAGGCGTGGGCGGTGTGGGCCACCGCTTACGGCTACGCTATGCATAGGGCCTCGCGTCTCAAAGTCGAGATAAATTAAACGAAAAGTAAGGAAAATCTAAAAGAACAAGCCACATGTTTTTTTATAATTAATAAATTAGAAAATTCTCAACTCAATCTATTTTTTGCCATAAGATATCAAAAATTGATATATCCACTTTTTTCAATAGATATTCTATTTATCGGTGCATGAAAGCATATGAATAAATAATTCGTAAAAATATTGTTTCCCTTTTCTTTTATTAAAAATTTCTCAACTTTGTCGGTTCTGCTCATTCATTCGTTAATCTGTTAACATTAGCTGGAGTTAAGCTGCTGTCGCGGGGAGTCCCCGGTCAGAGACGGGGCATAGCTCGGGACTTCCCATTATTAGGAAGCCAATTTAAGTATCGCATGCAGACGCAGTCTCGCTTCATGCTTCTATATCATATTATAAATTTTAAAAGTATTTGATGAGAGAATAAATAATAGAGGTACTGGCATTTTTCATAATTTATCAATCATGTTAGGCTTAGGCACTAAGAGAGATAGAGATAAAAGGAGAAAATGGGAATCTGGTGCAGCAAAAAGAAAAAGTAAAGCGGAAAGAGTTATGTCCACCCAGGTTTAAAGTTCAGGTATGATGAAATGTTTCGGTCAGACGGAATCTGGCAGTATAAAATCAAATTAATCGGTTCCTTCGACTTCTCAACACCATTTATCCGTATCCGAGTCTCCGTTGAATATGGAAGTTACTCCAGATGCACCGACTATTGATACCGACTGACGAAAATCGAAAATAGAAATAGGATCAAAAGCTTGCCAATCATAATCTGACGCTGTGATTTCTGTGTTCACATCAAGTAATATAAGTCATAATCAAGAAAAGACTGAAATTAGTTCTTCGCCTGTGAACAGAGATGCCAGTGATGTAGTGAAACAAGAATTTTCCATTTTTGATCCAGAATTGTGTACGTTTCCCATGAAGATGTTCACCGGTCATGATATAGTTCAAAGCGATCCCAAACGGCAGTTAAATAACAGTGATGAATATTATCCTAAAGATGAGGATCATAGATACTTTTTCAATTTTCATTTTTCAAGAAAACTTAATAATGTTGAAACTCAACATCATCGCTGGTTGATTTATTCAAGTTCTAAAAATAAAGTGTTCTGTTTTCCATGCAGACTATTTGGTAATTCACAAACTCAAATGGTACAAAAAGGGTGCTGTGATTAGAAACCTTTAAGTAGTATTTTACACCGACAGGAGAATACTAAAGAACATATGGCCGATATGTTCCAATGGATAACATTAGAAAAGGGAATAAAGCAAGAAAAAACATTAGACCGAGAACACGAAAGGTAAATTCTTGAATCTCAAAAACATTGATACAATTTGTTTGAGAGATTAATTGATATCATAATCTGGCGTTTAGAGGTCACAGAGAATCACTCAAAACACAAGAAGACGCTAAGAATTCTGGAAACTTCATAAACTTATTTAAATTGATATCTAAATATGATCCTACGTGATTGGAACACATAAATCGCATTGATAATAAACAACTTGCACATCATTATCTAATTCACGATATTCAAAGTGAATTGATCACAATCATGTCAAACACAGTTACCAGTGAAGTGATTGGTAGGATAAAGGAGGCAAAATATTATTCTTTTTTTACTCGACTGCAGTAGAGACTGAAGTAGAATTTAACAAATGTCAGTCATCTTAAGATATTGTAGTACATCAACTGGAAGTACAGAAGAAAACTTGATCGGATTTCTTGCTGTCGCGGAAACCACTGGAGAATATTTGACCAATGCATTACTGGGAGAGCTAAAAAAAATACCTCAGATATTCAGAATTGTCATGGACAAGGGTACGACAATGGTGTAAATACAGTAGGCAAAAATAGTGGAGTTAAAACTCGAATATTAAACATAAATCCCAGGGCATTTTTCACACATTACGGTTGTCATAGCTGGAATCTGTTATTGATAGACGCTGCTAATTCGTCAGTGGCAACAAAAACATTTTTGGTTTTATTCAGAAGATTTTTTTTTGTTTTTGTTTTTTTGTTTATTGCTATTTTCAAATTCCAGAAAACGCTGAAAAATTATCAAAGATAAATTAAAGCTTACAATTAAGCCTTTATCAGACACAAGGGGGAAAGCATAATCGAGGCGATGAAGTCAGCATTATTACAATTTGATGATGTTGTTGAATGCATAGAAAACTTAAAAAAACAAACTGAACAATCCGACACACTCAGTGATTGCAATTCCGTTTTAAATGAAATGTTCAGTTTGGAATTTATCGTATCATTATATGTATTGTATGACTTATTAATGCGTGTCAATACCATAAGCAAATTATGGCAATCTGTACAAGCCCATTTATGCATTACTCTTGAACATTTGCGTACATTTTGTAGCTGGATCAAAGAATATCAACAAACTGGATTCGGAAAATGCTTGTCTGACGGTCGTAAGTTTTTTGAGAAAAGCAGTTACGATTTGCCAAAAGATTTTAAAAATAAAAGGGTGGCCAAAAAGAAAAAAAAAATGTTTGATTATGAAGGTGGTGATCAACCTACAGAGTCTGTCAAAAGCCGGTATGAAACAGACTTCTTTAATACCATGATTGATTCTGTGATAAGCAATATGGATGCAAGATTCATGCCTTTAAATCAACATCTTGAAAATTTTGGTGTTCTCTGTGAAAAAATATTTCAAAAGAGCAAATACTGAAAAACTATCAAGATTTACTCACAGTCCTGCAAGAAGGGGAGAGCAGTGACTTCCAACCTTACGAATTATATGAATAATTACAAACTATGATCCCAAATTTACCCAACACCATTACAGAGTAAAACATCTGCTCCAATATGTTATAGAGAACTATTTGAAAGAAATTTTCTCAAATATTTACATCGTCTTTCGAATTTTGTAAGAAATACCTGTAAATACGGCTTCTCTGCTGGAGGAGCTTTTCAAAATCAAAACTAATAAAAAATTATGTAAGCAATACAATGGGTAAGAAAAGACTTTCAGCTTTTGGCAGGTTTACTTATTGAAGCAGATATGGGATATATTACAAGCCAATCTTAAGGATTTCAGCAAAATTATAAGTAGAAAATTTCTGTTTCTATGATTTTTTTTTCATTATTGTTTAATGTGCCAGAGAAATATGAGTAAAAATTTGGGTTTTTTTCCCTTATGAATAAAAATAGGTTTTTATTTTATAAATTCTCTTCTTACGCCATCAGAGGGCATCACGAAATGTATCTAGCCCACATTAATTTCAGGTCTCGCTCCGCCACTGTATCGATAACATTTTGTAAAATGATTTCCAATAATTTACCAGAATATATGTTTGTGTGAAAATGTGTGTGTGCGCATGTGTTATAAGCATAATGAGCGTTAGCTCGACATTACATTTTTATTAGACGATATTAAGTAGTAGAGGTGTAAGTAACAAAAACATATTCTATTACAAAAAATAAAAATATTTAAAATTCGTATGAACTACTACACAATAAAATGGAAAAATTAAGCCACAAGAATGATTTCAGCACATTAAATACAAACCTGGATGATGAATAGCTAAAACAATTTTCATCTGAAATTCAAACTACTACACACCAAATAGAATTATGCATTCAAACAATTATTAAAACTAATAAAAAAAAATTTCTTTCATTTTCAGAAGATTTAAAAAAAGAAGAAGAATTTCACATTATACCAAGATAATTTCATAATTTAAGAAAACGATCGCCAATTCGCATACAGAATTCTTTTCATAAATATTGTAAAAGAAATTGGAAAGGCTAATATAAAATTTAAATCTATTATTTTGGGAATACTTACATCAGTATCGAAAAAAACATAGGGTACTTCCATATTGAACAATGTTTCAGATTTTACTTTGCAATCTGTATCTTTTGAGCGCTTGACAGAATGGCCTGGCTCACCCTAAATCAAGAAAATGTTAAGTAAAAGAACTCAAAATAGATAATTTGCTTTAAAAAAAAAACAGTATAGTGATATGAAAGAATGAATTTTTACAAATCAAATAACTTTTCGAGTTTTCCGATGCATTTCTATTATCATTATAATTTTTTTTAAAAATGTTAAAAGATAAGAAAAGTTTCAAAATTTTAAGATATTAGCAAAAAATACCAAAACTAGTGAAAAAATAATTCAATCATAATCTTAAATATATGTGTGATCTTTTTTTCTTCAAATCTATAAATAAATATACTGCTCAGCATCCAAAATACAAAAAAAAACAACGTAGAACAAATATGAAATGATTGAAGTTGTGTGATCGTTATCGTCTCCTTACATACCCGTGTGGGGAGAGGATAACGATGAAATTGTGAATGAGTGTTGCCGCCATGCCTGGCAATAACCGTTGCTACACGCTTCGGCGTTAAACGACAGAGGTTTGGGAGGTCTTGAGTAAGACACAGGAGCTGCCTTTAGACAATATCAAAGCTGACATGCTGTAACAGTGGGTTTTATACTCCCGGCCGGTCTTCAATTATCGACCACACTTGTTGCATATGCGGTAGATCAGGAAAACAGGCAGGCAAAACAAGCAATTAAAACTGGTGAGAGAAGAAGCTTTGAACATTATGTACAACATACGTTCGTGCACTGTCCTTCTGGAAAGTAAGCACAGACAAGTTTTGAAGATAAGAAACATGCGAAATATATCGCTGATTGGTCATTGTACCGGCAAAGCGTACTAGAGCAAATGCGAAAGTGGAATTCAATATTACTCTAAAGCACACACATAATAACGAATGAAAGAACAGTGAGACGATGCATTAGGAAACAGTTAGACAGCCTGTCTACTACTGTATAGAGTCTACTGCTAGGCACCCATACACTGATTCTACCATTGTGTTGTTGTATGCAGAAGTGTGATTCATCTGTCAAGACAATATCGTGTCATTCGGTTGCCCATGTCTGCTATTCAATGCCTATGGATTTGAGACAAAGGAAATCTAAGCAATGGAAGCCTTGTGTAAATATTCTCCTGAAAAGCAAATGACTTAGAATGGTACGTGAGAACACCGATTGCTGCGCAACAAACAAAATTTGTTGCGATATGATTCCTGTGTGTGATGTGGCAAAACAATCCATCACTGTCATGCACCTCACATAATGTGTAGTAGTAGGATGAAGCTGATGCAGTAGGTGACGTTGATCAGTCGTTCCCCCCTGTTCCCATTACAGATCATCGTTGCTGCTTAGTTATGTTAAACACAATCACCAATTTAAAGGGATAATGGCACTATCTTAAGGCAATAATTCTTCCTGTACCGAACTCAGAAAAGTGTTCAAGTGCTTCATTTTAAATGACCAACAGTATATAAGGAAAGACATAAACGTGACAAATTTTTTAAACTTAAAGAGGTTCACCAATGTGACGGGTTCAAAAAATCAAAAAAAAAATCCCCATCAATTGCTTCCTTAACATGTCTAGAATACGGTGGTAAAGTGATTTTTTTAAAAATTCGAAGTCGTTATAAAGAAGCAGCTGTTCGGAGCGCTGAGTTGGCAATCGAAGGCTGGGCCTATTGTGTACAGTCGGCTTGATACCATTGACCCTTCTATGCCAGGGGTGGGCAGACTTTTCCAGGGTACGGGCTACTTCTAAAGTTTTTAAGATGTTCCGGTCCACTCAGTGACGTAGGTTTGGTCCTTCTGTATTAAATTTGTATGATTTTTTAGCACTTGTTTTCAATGTGTACCCCTCTCTTAAGTATGACAAAATACTATTTTTACTACAAAAACTGAAGTAACACAAAATTGTCAAGTTGAATGTTTGAAAAACTATGAGGAACTGTTAGACCGCGGAGCGTGGAAGTATTCAATGCATCGATTAGAGAAGATACGTGAATCGATGAAACTAAAACCGACGTAGGTACTTAATTTGTTCGGTACCAAGTCCCACGCCATCGCGGGACATGACGTTAACACAAGAACCCAATCCCGTGGAATCGAGGGAAGAGCTGATCATCAACATTTTCCCCCTACAGTGGCATTGAACATGTTAAGGGTCCCGTAGACAGAAATCCCAACTCTAAAACAATGAAAGCGCCCTCTTTTGGGAGGGGAAAATGGGCGTTTCTAAAGGAAAGGCCAAGTACTCATTAGTACTGGTCTTAATGATCGGAGGTAAATAGTTCCTTCATAAAAGATAAATTATGTACCTTTTTTTCTTAATTTTCTCGACTTTGAAATAAACCTTTTTTCCAAATTTGCATTTACTTTATCCCATTTTCTGATGATTATATTCTGACAGCTGTCATGATGAAAGAAAATGACGTCACAGAATCATACAAGCCTCTTCTACAACAGTTGAGAGAGGAATTCTAAGTGCAATCGGAGCTCCAGACAGGAAACCCTCCCCCCCCCCTCTCTTTCGCCTTCTATTTTTGTTCTTGGAGGGTCCAGTATACAACAAACAGTTGTAAGAATATTTGTATGACAACTGACCCCTCTTTTACTGCCCACCCCAGCGTTCACGTACATGAAAACTGTGTGTGTGTGTGTGTGTGTGTGTGTGTGTGTGTGTGTGTGTGTGTGTGTGTGTGTGTGTGTGTGTGTGTGTGACCCACATTCTAGTTATACAAAAAAACTGCTTTTTTACACTGTTTTGTTTGTCTGAGGAACATCAGTTTTTCATTTGTTAGATTTACAATGACAATTAAATATCTTCAATGAGTACGAAATAAGGAATATTCCAAATTTTGTACAGTAATTAATTTTATAAAAATATAAGTTTTATTTAAGGCAGAAACCTTACATATATATATACATTCAAAACAATTTTCTGTGATATTTCTCAACATTAAATTGCATCAAAATCCTTTTTAAACAGTTTAATGACAAGAGAAATTTATAAGAATAATGGAATTAATATGTAATGAGATTTAAATTATTCTCTTTCCTGAAATATTTCTGAGAGAGAGACAGAACAGAGTTCTTTATTTCCGATTCAGTTCAATAATTTTATTTAAAAACGTTTTAAGACATGTAACAAAAATATCTTATATAAATTTAATAAAGTACAATGGCGAAACTACCAATGGGCTAGGTGGTGCCGGGTACCGGGCCCCTTAAGCTCAGGGGGCCCTCGCGCCTTGACCACCAAGCAAGCCGAACTTGCGATAATTTCTCCCATAATCTATATATATATAAAGGAGAAAAGCGACTCACTGACTGACTGACTAATCACGAAATCTCTGGAACTATTCAACCTACAGACTTGAAATTTGGTAGACATGTTCCTTTGATAGAGTAGACATCAGCTAAGAACGGATTTTCCGAAATTCGAAACGCAAGGGGCGTTACGAGGGGTTAAGGGCTTTAATAATAATTGTTTCCATGTTTAAACTACTTGATGTACAATCTTGAAATTGGGTAAGCGGATTCCTTTCAGAGAGTAGAGATCCGCTACAAAATGAGTTTGGTGGAAATCGACCCCCAAGTGGCATTGCAGGGGCTTAGGGGGCGTCATAGATAATTAGTTCCATTTTTAAACTATTTGACGCACTGTCTTTAAATTTGATATATATAGATTCCTTTCGTAGAATAATGATCAGTTACAAAACCGGTTTTGTGAAAACAGACTTCTAAGTGGCGTTGCGGGGGATTAAAGGGCGTAATAGATAAATATATCCGTATTTAAACTACTTTACCTACCTGCTTGAAAATTGGTAGGTAAGTTTCTTTCCTGGAGTAAATATCCGCTACAAAATCGGTTTTGGGAAAATTGACCCTCAAGGGGTGTTGCGGGGGGTTTAAGGGGCGTTATAAATTCCTATTTTTAAGTTATTAGACGTACAGTCTTGAAACTTAGTAAGCAGATTCCTCTCATAGGGTAGAGATACGCTAAAAATGGGTTTCGTGAAAATTGTCCCCAAGTGGCGTTGAGGGGACTTAAGGGGCGTTATAGATAATTATTTCCATTTTTAAACTATTAGACGCACAGTCTTTATATTTCATAAAGAGATTTCTTTCATAGAGTAGAGATCAGCTATAAGAAGGTTTTGTGAAAACAGATCTCTAAGTGGCGTTGCAGGGGAATAAGTGGCGTAAGAGATAAATATTTTCGTTTTTAAACTATTTGACCTACCTGCTTGAAAATTGGTAGGAATGTTTCTTTCATGGAGTAAATATCCGTTACAAAACGGGTTTGGAGAAAATTGACCCCAAGGGGTGTAGCGGGGGTTTAAGGGCAGATATAAATAATTATTTCTTTTTTTAAACTATTAGACTCACAGTCTTGAAATTTGGTTAGCAGATTCCTCTCATAGGATAGAAATACACTGCAAAATGTGTTTTGTGAAAATAGACCCCTAGGTGGTGTTGCGGGGGTTCAAGGGGCGTTATTGATAATTTTTTTGGATTTTTAATTAATTGGACGCACAGTCTTCAAATTTTGCTAAGCAGATTCCTTTCATAGAGTGCAATTCCCCTACAAAATGGGTTTTGTGAAAACAGACCCAGAAGTGGCGTTGCGGGGGCTCAAGTGGCGTTATAGACAATTATCCCCATTTTTAAACTATTAGACGTACAGTCTTGAAATTTGATAAGCAGATTCCTTTCGTAAAGTAGAGAACCGCTACAAAATGGGTTTCGCGAATATCAACTACTAAGTTTAATTTCGGGAGATTAAGAGGCGTAATCGATAAATATTTCCATTTTTAAACTACTTGATCATCCTGCTTGAAAATTGGTAGGCAAGTTCCTTCCATGAAATAGAGTTCCTCTAACAAAGAGTAAAATGAAAATTGACCCCTAAAGATGTTTGCGAGGGGTACAGAAAAAAATTCCTGTTTTTAATTGTTAGACCCATATACTTGAAATTTGTTAAGCATGTTTCTTTTGTTGAATAGGGATCCACTAAGAATAAATTTTAAGCAAATCAAGTTCTGGGGGGTTGCAGGGGGTTACTGGGACGTATTGACAAAAAAAATTACTTTTTTCGAGCTACAAGGACTATAATAATGAAATTTGGTTTGCATTTTTCTTTTGTTGAATTGAAATCCGCTAAGAGCGGTAATTTTGGAAAACGGTTCTCAACGGGATTACGGGGATATTGATAGTAAAACTTTTGTTTTTTTCTGTTAGATTTAGACTTGAAATTTGGCTTGCATGTTCAATTTACGGAGTAGAGATCCACCGAAAATTGGTTTTGTGGGAATCCACTTGGTTTTTGAGTTACGAAAGAGCAAACATCATTCTATGCTTCAATTTTAGAGATTTTTAGAAAATACAAATTAGATGAGTTCTGCCCTTTTTTTTTAATCAACAGGTGACAGTTACAGGTATAAGTATATTTCTCAATTCAATCGAATTTTTAATGCTAGGACTTAGATATCAATAATTTATACATATATATAAGCAGTAAAAATTTATAAAGCATCATGAAATACCCAGAGAAGCGGGCGGGTAACAGCTAGTTGAGATATAAATATAAAAGATTGTTACACAACTATAATCATGGCAACTCCGTTGAAAGTAATCTCAAACTTGTAAGGAATTCCCCTAAATTCTTTCCTTTGTTTGTGTATAGCGTTGCGAATGTTACTTATTAAAAAGTTTTTATTATTTTTCAATTTTTTAATTTTTTTCTAATTTTTACTTGAAAATTAACATTAATTGTGGTCATTTTATTTTTTATATGATTCATAATAAGCTATTTTCCTGTTTCAATATTTCGCAATCTGGTATCTGCAACAGACTGATGTAATTTTGTTCCCCCTCCTCTATTTTTTCGTAAGTGTGTTTTATTTTAAATAATTATAATAGTATTGTATTATATTTTGTTGTTTATGCATATTTTTCTTATCATTTCCTGTCTATCATGCGTCAAATCGAACCTGGGAAATCACTAAATTTCACACAAAGAAACTCATACGCATACATGTAAGTAGTTTGTAGCTTTGCTTTTCTATGTTCTGCAGAGCTTGACACAGGGCTGACGTAAAAGTAGCTCTATATATCTAAAATATATAATAACATATTTTTACTTGATAAAACTCAACCAAGAGATTCTCTCTCTATCTCTTTTTTTATGTGTAACATCTTTCCTCTCGATTGCTGGAGATTTGTGGGAGTGATTTCGTGAAAAGGGACGGAAATGCGTAACAGGAAGTTGGGGAAGCCCGCGCTATTCAGTGAAGTTCTATTTTTTCCTCCTTCATTCGGGAGGAGCTCCCCCCTATCCCCCCTGCGGTCTAGGTTATGGGATCTTTGTTTTTGTTTTCTCACTTTAGGATCAGAGAAGAGGCTAAGTCCTTTAGGCAGAGACGTAGTTACACAATGACGAACGTGTTTCGATACCTGACTTCGATTGCTGCGTACTATTTAAACGACCAGGACACAGAGCAGCTGGTGTTGCGATCTATCATAAACAGAACGACTCACATGTTGTGGCTCGACATATGGATATTACTTATCGTCAAACAAGTGGACTAGGTATTGTTATTTAAGATATTGGGGACATATGTGCGGCAGAATGCTTATTTGAAAATGGACAAACAGAGTGATTTCGGTGGTCGTATACATTTCTCCGAATCAAACGGTTCAAAAAATTAAAGATTTCCTGCATTTTTTTTTACTTTTACCATATACCGAAGGTGGTTCTGCTCTTTTAAAAAAAAAAATCACTGGCTTCCCATGATTTTGAGTGGTGATTTTAAAGTTAACTTCAGTTTGCTAGAAGCCGAGCCACTCATAGCTTTTTTGAATGATTAACTCAACCTCGAAATGAACACAAATCGAAATGTTTCGACAACTAACAGTAGTACTGTGTCGCCCCTCCCGTATAGTGGTTAGCGACGCTGACTGCTGTGCCGCAGGACCTGGGTTCGAATCCCGAAGAAGGCATGGATGCCTGTAAATGTATAGTGCCTTCGCGGCATGGGGGTACTCTAAATAGCCGCTGAGCCGCAAGTCCTCTCGTGAGGTTGGTGGAAGGGGAAGAGAGGTGGGAGGCCCCTGACCACCCCTAGGGTGTTTTCCCTCAAAATTGGGGTGGAACAGAGCCAAAACGTACTGTCACCTGCATGGTGCTCAAAGCTACGGCTAACGACAGGCGTACAATCTAGCCCTATGCCATGATGAATTTCGTGGGCCTCGATCTGACTACGTCAGATAGGTGGCATTAGTCACAACAACAGTGGGACTGTTATTGACGCTATTTTCCAACGGTTTTTAAATACTTGGAAAACACAAGTATATGTGTCATATTTTAGTTATCATAAATTATCATTACTGCTTTTCCCCAAATTGAACAAGAATAATTATTTTGATAAAAAATTGCATTACTCCTTGTGTTAATTAAATAAAATTTTCATTAAAGATATCATTATTCCATAGAAAATTATTTCCAATCATACTCGTTTAATTTTTTTCAGGATTTAAGCTGCTATAGCGAATTTACCACGATAACATGTCAGATGTTACACATCATATGCGACTACTGTAAGGCTCGTTTTTTTTTTTTTTTTTTTTTGCACCAAGTCTTTTGGATACTTAGCTACGCCACTGATAAAGTATATTCGGTATACTCTGAGTATTGGTTTTGGGGCTCACATAATTTTCTGGAAGAACAGTTTTAGTGTTGGAATTTCTAATATAAATTGTTTAAGAAAAATTGAATGAAACTGTGGTAATGGAAGCTATATTTGCAATAGTCTTCGTTTTAAAGCTATTGTATTCGAGATTTCAATTTTACACTGCTGGCCACCGTAAATGCAACACCAAGAAAGACAAGAGATAGCACAACAAAATTTATTTTGTAGATAACATGTTGAACAAGTATCAAATGATTAAATTTATAGACTTCTGTGAAGTGTGGTTCCTGTCAGAATCAGTAGCCACAGTAGCCGCCATTGTTGGAGATCACCGCTGCCACACGCCTCGGCATTGATTCAAAGAGACTTTGGATGTGTTCTTGAGGTACAGCAGACCAAGAAGTTTCCACACGTTGCCAAATTTGATCTGGTGTGGCAGCTGGGGCTGTAATCTGGGTCAATCGTTGAGCAACCATGGACCACATGTTTTCTATCGGCGAAAGATTCGGAGAGCGAGCCGGCCAGGGAAGCAATTCAATCTGGTGATTGACGAAGAACCTTTGGACAATGCGTACCACCTGTGGTCGCGCATTATCCTGTTGAAATATGGCTGTAGCCAAGCCCTGAAGGTAAGGAAGGTCAACTGGCTCCAACACCTCGGAGATGTAGCGCTGGATGTTTAAAGTACCGGCAATGCGTACTAGAGAAGTGCGAGAGTGATATCCAATACCGCCCCATACCATAATACCCGGTGCAGGACCAGTGTGGCGATGCATAACGCCGCTGTTCATCGTCCTCTCTCCACGGTGTCTCCAGACTCGAATCCGACCATCGTGGTGTTGCAGACAGATGCGTGACTCGTCAGTAAGGACAACTTCATTCCATTCTGCCGCCCACATCCTTCTTTCATCGCACCATTGTCGGCGGAGACGTCTGTGGTTCTGCGTCAAGGGTAGACCAAGCAATGGACGTCTTGCGGACAGACCACTCTGCTGTAAACGGCGTCGAATGGTACGCGTAGACACTGAATGATGCGTTACAGACTCAATGTGCTGTGCTATGGTTCGTGATGTGACTGAGTGATCCGTTACTGCCATGCGCACAATTTGCCTGTCCTCACGTGAAGTGGTGCCCTGAGATGGATGCGATCGACCACGTCGGTCCGTCGTACCCTCCTGCATCCATCGATCACATATCCGCATTACAGTTGTTTGGTTTCCTCCAACACGACTACCGATTTCCCTGAAAGATA
>BMAO01023707.1:0-95018 GCA_019973975.1 Trichonephila clavata
TTTTGTCGTAGTGTTTTACACGGCACCACCACAACTGAAGACCTATCCAGCTGCAGTACTTTTATAAACCTGGTGGAGGGTTCTAGAATAACCACCAGGGGAAAGATTAACATAAATTCAATTTACATAATTTGCAAATGTCCATAATAATAAATAATGAAAGTCATGATTGAATTTAACAAACAAATTCTGGGAGGCTCGAACCCCAGCCACTTGCATTGTAAGAGCAGTGCTCTAACCGTTCGGCCACTCAGAGCGTATCAGTTTGTGACATTTCTCCCTCCTTAGGAGACACAGCGACCCGCTGTAGTTGTTTCGAACGGCTTCTTGTAATAGGTCCAAAGTAAACTTGTTTAGGGTTCCTTTTGTCAAAAACAGTCCGGACTGGTTCGTTTGGTAATTTTCTTGTTCAATATCTTCTAGCTGAAGGTCAGGGTCTTTATAAGGTTTCATTCGCAGAACATGTACCACGTCTCTTAATTTTCGTTTGGTGCGCATACTATCACAAGGTTCCACTTCATAAGTCACTTCGGATAACCTTTTTCTCACCCTATAGGGTCCAAAGTATCGCTTTAACAATTTCTCAGATAATCCAACTTTGCGGATTGGAGTAAATATCCAAACCAGGTCTCCCTCTTTGTAATTCACTATCCGATGTCTTTCATCATAACGGCATTTGTCTTTGTCTTGTGCTCTTGTTAGATGTATTTTTGCTAGTTGTCTAGCTTCTTCGGCCTTCATTATCAGGTTTTGAACGTAATCATTCGCTGATTCATCGGGAAGAAAGGGCAAAATGGCATCTAGTAGAGTATCCACATCACGTCCATGAACAAGAAAAAATGGACTGAAACCTGTCGTCTCCTGCTTTGCGGTGTTATATGCAAAGGTGACAAATGGAAGTATGTTGTCCCAATTCTTTTGGTCAACATCGACATACATGGCCAGCATGTCAGCGAGTGTTTTATTGAACCTTTCCGTGAGGCCATTTGTCTGAGGGTGATATGCAGTAGTTAGCAAATGATGAGTCAAGCATAAATTATTTACTTCTTTAACGAGATTCGACAAAAATGATCGCCCTCTATCGCTGATGATTTCCCTTGGTGATCCATGTTTCAGTATAACGTCTTCAACCAGAAATTTGGCTATTTCCGTGGCTTCACCGCTTGGTAGGGCCTTTGTGATAGTAAATCGAGTGAGATAATCTGTACAGACAATTATCCATCTATTCCCTTGCTTTGTTAGAGGAAATCTTCCAAGTAAATCTATCCTATTTTAGCAAACGGGATATCCCTGGCAATATTGGATGAAGCAATCCTGGAGGTCGCTGAGGTTGAGATTTTCGCCTTTGACACTCTCGACAATGAGACACATATATAGCGTCGGACACTGCGGTATAGGCCAGGCCAGAAATACTTCCGTCTGATTCGGTCGTACGTTTTGGCAAACCCTAAATGACCCGCTGTCGGTGCATCGTGAAGGCTTTTTAATACGTCCCCTCTAAGATGTTTCGGTATGAACAATAACCACTGCTTTCCTAAAGGATCGTATTTTTTTCTGTATAAAATTCCACTAATTTCTTTAAACTTTGAGAAGTCTCTCTTTCTAATCATTTCGTCTCGAATATTTGCTACATCAGGGTCTTTACTTTGCTCACTTTCAAAATTGGTAATGGTATTAAGGAATGGTATATCTTCAGTGGGCTCTTCTTCAATTTTAAGCAGTGGGCTCCTCGATAAGCAATCAGCATCCTGGTGCTTTCTTCCGGTCTTGAAAACTATTTCCACATCGTACTCTTGAAGACGCAAAGCCCACCTTGCTAATCGCCCAGATGGATCTTTTAGATTCGCCAACCAGCATAAAGAGTGGTGATCTGTTACCACTGTAAATGGGTGGTCAAAGATATAGGGTCGGAATTTACTTATCGCCCAAATAACTGCTAAACATTCCTTCTCTGTAGTCGAATAATTTTTCTCGGATGTTGAAAGTGATCGGGATGCATAAGCAATAGGCCTTTCAAACCACTCTGTATTTGTACGAGAATAGCACCAATGTCATATCCACTGGCGTCAGTATGTATTAAGGTTTTAGCTTCTGGTTTAAAGAAGCCAAGCACAGGATATCTCGTCAGCAGTGATTTTAAACGGATGAATGCTGATTGATGTTCTTCTTTCCATACAAATTTAACATCTTGCTTCAATAATTCGTGCAACGGCCTGGCGATGTCGGCAAAATTATGGACAAATCGGCGATAATAAGAGCAGATCCCTAAAAAGCTTCTAACTTGCGTAACGGTTTGGGGGGTTGGAAATTCTAGAACTGCTTCAACCTTCCCTGGATCTGGACGAATTCCATCTTTGTCCACTAAGTGACCAAGAATCTTAAGGCTTCTTTGAACAAAACGACACTTTTTATGGTTCAGTGTCAAACCAGCATCTCGTATGCACTGAAGCACCATCCTCAATCTCAAAAGATGTTCTTCGAAAGAGGCAGCGTAGACAATGACATCATCTAGATAACATAGACAGTGCTTCCACTTCATCCCTTTAAGGATACTATCCATCATTCTTTCGAACGTGGCTGGGGCGTTACATAACCCAAATGGCATAACCTTAAATTGGTATAATCCATCCGGAGTAATAAAAGCCGTCTTCTCTCTGTCTCTTTCATCGACTTCAATCTGCCAGTATCCAGACTTAAGGTCTATTGTAGAAAACAAGCTTGCACCCGAAAGGTTATCCAAGGCATCGTCAATCCGGGGTAAAGGGTACACATCCTTTTTGGTAATTTTGTTCAAGCGACGGTAATCCACACAGAAACGCCAGGATCCATTTTTCTTTTTCACCAGAACAACTGGGGATGACCACGGACTCTCCGAATGCTCTATGATGTCAAGCTTCAGCATTTGATCAACCTCTTTTGAATTATTCTTCTCTCTTCAAAAGACACTCTATATGGCTTTTGCTTAATAGGTTGGCAATCGCCGGTGTTTATCTTGTGTTTTACTTTACTCGAGACTCTTATTTTGTTCTCAAAATCAAAAACATCTGTAAAGTCGTTAAGCAACTTCAAAAGATCTTTCTGTTGCGCCTCACGCAGTTCCGGGTCTACAAGGCATTTGAATTCTTTCACCGACTGTCTAGGGTGCTTCATCTGTTTTACTTCGATTTTGTCAGCATTCTCGTTCAAAGAACTTACCAATCCATCCTCAATATCCGTCATTTCGGCTATACACATGCCAGCTGGTATTATCTGTGGCTGAGAGGAACTGTTAGCAATCCAAATATCTATTTTACCATTCTGGAGTGTGGCTATTGTAGCTGGGACTTTTAGCTGTTTTGTCCATTCAAAATTCTTCATTCCAGTAACTATAACCTTTTCTAAGGTCTGGTGGTCTTTAGCCAAAGCGGAAATCTTTCTTATAGAGTTTCCTGGAATGACAACGTCACTGACCGCATATAAACCAGAATTTACTTCATTCATTTTGAGATCATTTGGAGAGACTTCTCCAATCTGAAGTTCACCTGATCCGCAATCAATAATGGCATCAGTTGCTTTGAAAAAGTCCCATCCCAATATGAGATCATGACTGCATTGCTGGAATACCAAAAATTCGAAAGGTTGCACCACTCCATTCAAGTTCACTCGCAACATGCATCGTCCTATAGCTTCTACAACCTTACCACAGGCAGTTCGAAGAATCGGGTTGTGTTCTGAAAACATGGGCGTCCTTAGTTGCGTGCGTAACTGTTCGGAAACTACTGAATAATCAGCTCCTGAATCAACCAAGGCATTAACGATATGCCCATTGACAGTTACGGATACAAAGTTTTTGACTAGTTTAGCAGCCGTGTATACTGGAGGGTTTTCGTTTATTGCGGCCTTACCTCCCACGCAGGTCGCATGCCTTAGTTTTCCTCACTGGACCTAACAGGTGAGCGACGAGATGGAGATCTTGATTGGTGGCGTTGTGGATTGCGTCTAGGGTACGGCGAATTACTTCTGTAACGCTGGTAATTAGATTCAGGATCGCGGCCATAATCAGAAAGAGAGTCGGAATCCCAGCGTTCTGACTGGTCTAATTGTCTTCTTTGTCTTGCTGCGTTAAAAACACGTCGTCTATCACGGCAATATCTAGTCACGTGACCCGGTCGTCCACAATGAAAGCAAATTGGTACGTTATCTGAAGTACGCCAAAGGTCAGTCTTCCTTCCGGTATCCTGTTGAGTTGGTCTGTTTTCTTGTCGAGGTCTCGGCCTTGGTCTCCAGGAACTTCCGCCAGTCCTTTGAGTTCTGTAAGGGGAAGGCGTAGGTTTTTCTCGAGAGAGTGGAGCCAAATTGCTTCGAACTTCTTCTCGGATAATGGATTCTAAATCGCTTGGCTCGTCGTCTATACATGTTGCGATCCGTGGGAGTACTTTCTCGATTTCTTCTTTAACAATCCTTCGAATTAGATCGCTTAGATCTCCTTCATTGGCCATTGATATGGGTGTAACATTAGGTAGTCTCTCATATCGTAGCGGCACAACTCGTCTCTTTCTCATGGCATCCACTTCACGGCAACACGTAACAAATTTATCTACTGTGCTAACTTCTCTGTTTATCAGTACCTGGTAGAGATTTTCAGCCACCCCTTTCATGAGATGCGATGTCTTTTGATCTTCTGGCATATTTTTATCCACTTTCCTGCATAATGACAATACGTCCTGAACGTAAGACTCATGCGTTTCGCCAGGACGCTGAGCCCTTGTCCTTAATAATCCTTCTGCAAAACTTTTTACGTCCTCAGGCCTTCCGAAAGTCTCTTCAAAAAGTCTCTCGAAGTCTGTCCAACTTTTCAATCGATCTTCATTGTTGTCAAACCACAACCTTGCAGTTCCGCTTAGATAGAACACGACATTTGCAAGACGTACTGTTTCATCCCAATTGTTGTAGTTAGCAATCCTCTCGTAATCATTTTTCCATTTTTCAGCATCTTCGGTATTCAAGCCAGAGAATGAACAAGGCTCTCGTGGCAGCTGATAGGTAACATACATAGATGGGATTGATGATGTTGCCTTGTCTTCCGTTTCACCTTCCGGCATTATTTTTACAGTTCGGACTCGGCTTGGTAGCTACCGGTATTCTGGAGGTAGCCGTTGGAGCCTTCGACTTTCTCTGATATCCGTTGCTGATGGCTATCGTTAACCTGCGCCTCCACCAAAATGTCACGTAGAAGGAATAAGGCGATGTTATCCAATACACAATTTATTTTGTCGTAGTGTTTTACACGGGCAGCACCACAACTGAAGACCTATCCAGCTGCAGTACTTTTATAAACCTGGTGGAGGGTTCTAGAATAACCACCAGGGGAAAGATTAACATAAATTCAATTTACATAATTTGCAAATGTCCATAATAATAAATAATGAAAGTCATGATTGAATTTAACAAACAAATATCTGGGAGGCTCGAACCCCAGCCACTTGCATTGTAGAGCAGTGCTCTAACCGTTCGGCCACTCAGAGCGTATCAGTTTGTGACACTATTATAAGTTAACTTATTTGTACAGTTTTTGAATAAAATTTTGAAAACAAGACCAACAACTGGAATTGTTCCATAAAAATTTCGACTGCTTTTAAAATTACCACCCTTTCTTCCTGACCGAAATCAAGCAGGAAATAATTCAGGAATCGGACGTATAATTTATTTCTCCAGAACATGGTATAGTTTTTCTTTTATTTTTTCAACAAAATTACGGTGTTTTGCACATTTTGCAATTTTCTGTAAAACGGGTCAATTTTGATGCATTTTCCGATATAAAATGTTCCAGTCACTATGCATCTTTCTGTCGCAGTTATGATCGGTCCAGCTTACGTCTTTAACAAGTGTACTCTCAAAAATTCGCGTGCAACGCCGAGCTATACTCATAATAAAATAATGTAACCTGTTCGAACATGATCATGTAACCTTCTTCCTAATGCCACACAAATATGTACCTTTTCCTGTTCTACTTCATGCCTCCTCACCATTCTAATTCATTTTGATTTATTTTCAAGTCCAGGTATAATTAATAATGATGTGAATAGTCATGTTTTATGAAGGTCTTAAAAATGAAAAAAGAATACTAGATTTTAAGTTAAATAGAAGTTTTAAGCTAAATGACACTTAAAAGAGTTTAAGAAGGGGAAAAAACACGACGTGATGCAATTGTTTTTAGAATTTTTGTCTAGTTTAGTTGATCAAAATCTATAATAAAAGTAAAAAAAAACCATGAAGTTTTTTTTTGTTCCATGCATGTGTTTTTAAATCGAGTTCTTTATTTTAATAATAAATTCGATTTTTCAGTATTTTATGAAAAATGCATTTTTTTACAGGATGTTAGCTGTACGGAAAATATACTTAAAATCACCTGTTGTACAATTGTAATAGTAGGCACTATTTGTACAGTCTTTGTATTAATTGCTACGAGGTAAGACTTTGTGAAAATTCTTCTTTTACAATTGGGGGGGGGGATTTTAACATATATATATATATATATATATATATATATATATATATATATATATATATATATATATATGTGCTTTATTAATGATGCTAAATTAGTTAATCAAACCAACATTTGAATATTTTAAGTTTGTGATGCTTTCGAATTCTACTTGTTTTATGACCTCGATACTATAGTTTGAATAATTATGTAGAAAAATGAATATAGAAAGTAGGAAAAAAAGTGTTAAACATCTCTCAATTAACTATATTAAATGAAACTAAATTTATAAAACTGAGCAATATCAATAAATGATAGTTTATTTGGAGACATGAATATTTTAAACCTATTCCTAAATAAGTATTTACTGTTTTTTTATTTCCATTTAAAACAAAATAAATATCTTCTAAGGGCATAAGAAATACTTTTTTGTACAAGTCTTTCACTTTTATAATATTTTTTATTAAATAAAACACATGCTATCTTAAATAATAATAATAAACAAAGCGCTTACCTGATTACCTGCTTGCTAAAAACTAATTATTTTAATGTCTACGGTATTTATTTTACCAATTACTGTCTTTCCTATACATGAAAGTGACGGTTACAGAATTTAACTAATTAAAGAAAAAGCAAACATGTTTCACTTTACACAAATAGTAATTTTAATTAGTTGAAAGTTTACGAAAAATAAGACGGATAAGTTTCGAAACGGATTTAAAGTGCACAAATAATAAATCTGTTTACTTTATCTCGTGACTTTTTTTCCCGCAAATATTTTTTAACGTTGAAAATCCAAATTAAAAAAAAATTCTTAATTCACAAATGCAAGGGTCTCTAAAATGATTGGTTTATAATATTTATTTAACTCAAATCATCAATAATTTATTTACTATATTGAAAATAGTTATGTAAATTATTTATTCGCCCATAATTTATTAATCAAACTCAGTTATATAACTAAATCATCACTAGTTAACTTTGGTTTATAAAGGCTATCCCAGAATTCACGTAGTATTTGAATTTAGCGCCATTTTTGTTGCAAAGTGTTGCCAACGAAATAAAAAAGATCACGTGTCAACTTTGGGGCTGCTTAGAAGACAAACTAAATATAGGAAAAGAACTTAGATTGTCACTTTCTAATATTAAACCGTCCTTTTAAAAACTTTACTCTGCAAGATAAGCCCATGTGAATCTCTAGTAATTATTATTGTTCTTAATATAGTATTAAAATGAATTACTCATCGATTATATTGTGCAGAACTAATTCATTTATATAAGTAAATTATACGAGTGTAAATGTGTATTTTATTTTTTATTATTTTAGAATGTATATTTTGATTTGCTTCCTTGCAGTAAATTAATAATTTATTTAAATAATCTTTTATTTTCGACCTTTCGAAAGGATCGTGCTCCCCACGTACAGTTTGAGAATCACTGCTATTCTGTATACTTTTATGAATGAATAAAAAAATCTTCAATTATTTAATAATAAACTTGTGTTTTTTATGAAAATTACTTCTTGCGTGAAATTTGGGACACCCTATACTGATCACACATTATATTTATGTTAATATGATATTATTATATATATTTATACTAATCATTATATTTGCTATTTATTGAATAACTTTTATTTATTTATTATTATGAGGGCTATTTTTTAAGTAAGGTCCATTGGCGCGCATAGTTCTCTAGTTTGCGCGTACGCCGCAAAGAGTCTTTGCGTCTCTGACCAGTATGCTTTGCGAGCACTTGAACATTTTCAGCGCTTTAGCAGTCGTGTAAGCTTCGCTGTGCGTCTTTAAAATGTTTCAATTGATTGAATCGCCCGCCAAGTGGGAGATAGGTCTGTTATCCGTTTTTGTCTGCGATAAACATGTCGGCTGTAGACATTCATCGCCAGATAACAGAAGTTTATGGCACTCAAACAATGAGTGATAGCAAAGTTCGAAAATGGGTCAGAAAGTTGTCAGATGGGCCAACAAATATCCATGTCGAAAGCCGGCTGAGTAGCGTGGTTGGTTTGTCGCTGGCCTTCTGTACCCAACCCCGACCCAAGTCGGTGGATTTTCGTGATGCAGAAAATCGACAGCGGCCATGTCGTATGATTATACGGCGTGTAAAAGATCTCTAGAGTGTCTGTTGGGCTTGGGTGCCCTTGGCAAAATTAAATCCTGGTACAAGTTCGCATCGTCAGAGCTCAGGTGCTTCCCTCTATGGAGAAAACTGGGTGTCAAAATTGCCTGCGGCGATTGGTATCCGCCAATATGGCGCCGCACTAGAGAGTGATACCAGCTCTTGTGGATATACTGGGTCTGCAATGGTAAAAATACCAATCCACTGCCCATTGGATAAAAAAAACGTGAATGACGAAGAACGCTCAGGCCGACCCTCTGTAATCATTGATGATTTGATACAAGCAGTTGAAACAAAAATTCGACCCAACGATTTCTACCTTTTCCGGTATCTCAAACACAGTCTTGGTGGGAAGCGCTTCAGTGACAACGAAGAAGTGAAAGCGGGCGTGAACTCTTGGCTGTCCGACCAGGCGGCAGACTTCTTTGAAGAGGGTTTTCAAAACTTAGTTCTAAGGTATGACAAATGCATTTATAAACTCGGCAACTATATAGAAAAATAGGCAAAAGTATGTACAATCCTAAAATAAAGGTTTTTTTGAAACAAAGTATTGCTGTCATTTTTTTTAAAAACAATCGGATATTTTTTTTTACTTAAAAAAACAGCCCTCGTACATTATTATAAATACTGAAATATAGAAATAGTTCTAAATAAATCTTGTACAAAACCATTGTATTACAAATCCTTTAAGCTAATGAAATATTTTAGTTGGAAAAATTGTTCCCTAGCAAAGTATGCTACAACAGTTTTGTTGTAATATATTCAAGGAATTTAAAGAAAAATGTTTAATTACATACTCTTTACATGGTATTTATCATTATTATTTTTTAAATAAATTTAGCTTGTACCAGTACAAATATCTTCAATCTATACCGAATTTAAGAATCCTTCAGGAGTATTAAACTTTTTTCTGTGCTGAATAAAGTGCACTCGCTTGTGAATTCTATTTTCTAGTGAACTTTTCCCTGTAGGATGTTTTACATAGACTGCCTTGCTCAAATATTTTCTGAAATCGCCATTTTGGGAGCTTATATCTGCATTCTCGTCTCTTCGGCTCAATCCTACAGCATCGACAACGTGAGTAGCACAACCTTGATTTTTCAATTTTTTACACCAGAAGATTCGTTGCTCCATGTTTAAAAATTTCTCAGAAATTTGGTACATATCTTGAAATTTCCGAATAATTATATAATGGTTATTTAGGAGAATGAGTATATATGAGTATACATATTTAGTGCCATCAAATTAGAATATACATATAAATTTAAAAACAAAATAAAAACATTTTATTAGGTTACAGTACATACTGATTGTGATGGAGAGTGTTAATTTTCCACATTTTCAAAGATATGCTTGTTATCACTTGATCGAGTGATATGGAATTTGTATTTTTCCTAGAACTAATTTGAACTACCCTTTCACCATATTCCTATTTGGAACACCTTGTATAGATATACAATGATATCAAATATATTTGATTTTTTTTTGTATACAATGAAATTCGTTTAACACGAAACTGAAGGGATTGAAGTATTTTTTCGTGTTAAAAGATACTGAAAAAAATTTACCTAACAAAATTAAGTTTGTTAGAATACCTTTTATTTGCATAGATAAATATATATATATGCATATATTTAATAAAATTAAAAAAATCGTTCACAAGAAAATGAATCTAGCAATGTTAAAATCTTTACAGATTTCCGTTTTCGTCTTCTGTTTTTGACCAAGACCCCTACGAAGCTCAAATCTTCATTTTAAGCGAAATAAAAATTTGTTTTCTTCTTGAGCTCTTTCCCATGATGCTCGTAAAAAAATTCTTCTAAAATAGAAAAAAAAAGTGAACCAGACTCACAGATTTTTACTCACACTGCGATCTATTCGTCATCTAATTTCTTAGCCAACTGATGAGAGATGTTTTTGTGTGGCGCTTATAGAGGTGGAGGGGGAAAGTAGTTCAGATAAACAAAATCGGCTCTTGTCACTGGCTATTCCGAGGGTATATCAAAGCTGTCTTCTTTCTGCGAAACATGTGAAACCTCCTCTCTTTCATTTCACACCCCTCTTATATCTCACCTGCGTGGCTGGTGTTTTCCGTATTTTGTTCATTCCCAGAAAGGAACTCTTTTCGTGTTAAGCAATTCTCGTTTTGTATTAGGAGAAAAAATGCATGAAAATACATAGTAATTTGTCAGGACCTTTGTATTGTTTCGTGCTAATTGATATTTTGTCTTAAGCGTTTTCGTATTAAACCTATTTTACTGTATGTGTATTATTTTTTACTAAACTTTCTTTGTATCACAAAACTAAAAATGTTTCCCTTTTTTATATTTCCCTTTTTTTGTATTGTGAAACATTTCTGAACTAATAGCAAAAAATAATCAGCGCTTTTCATTGCTTTTCGGTACAGGAATGCGTCCGTGCCCATGAGACTCTGTGTGTGGCTGTTTCTGCGCTCATCCAATTCTTCTTCCAGTCGGCCTTCCTCTTTTTGATGCTCGAAAGCCTGCTCCTTTGCACCGCCCTCAAGGACTATCTCCCCACTTTCTGTGCACCTCGGTCCCCCATCACTCTCATGATCATCGGATTTGGTATGTCACACACAATAAATTTGTTTTTTTTTCAACAGAAAAAAACTGAATACCTTATTTTATGGTGGGTTACAATGAGATATGTGAAAATTGACCACTCAAGGAATAATAATAAACTTCTGACTAAATGGAGGGGGTCAACAAAGGGAACAAGATTAATTGCTCTGATTCTTTCAAGCCCTGTAATTCATGGCTTAGAGACAGTGGTAACGTACACTCCCCGCATCGCAGGACTCTAGAGGACCCAAAGTCTGACTGACGCCTAGTAGGCACCCTTTGTAAGGTCTGGCTTGGGGCAAAGAACCTTGGCTCTAATATTCTCCGTTACGCAAATGCTTAGATATATGAAATAATGCATGATATATAAACAAAGTGAGAGAAATTTTACGCATTCAAACTCATTAGGAAAATAAATAAATATGTAAAATATTTAATTATCGAGAAAAAGGAGTTCTTTTGGCAATGGTCATCGAAGTTCTAAAGTATTGTCAAGTGGTGGGGTCGATACTTTTGATGGTATCTCGCTATCTCAGACTTCATGCCAAAACTCCTCAAAAAACTTGTGGCACAATTGAATTTAACGCTCAGAGCCTCTATTTTTTCTACGTACAACAGGTCATTTAAGAAATTAATCTAGATTTTGGAATTCTGTGACTTTTGTAGTTTGGTTATTGTGGCTACCAAAATCATTCCAAACTTTAACAGTTCTTCTTTTCACGGTTTGTGTGTGTGTGATCCTCTTTTTACAAAAAAAGGAAAGAAAATACCATTTTCAGCCTAATTTAGCAAAATTTATTTGCAACAAATTGCTAGGTTTTCGAAATCATCAGATCTTAATCTCGATGATTACATTTGAGCAATCGATTTTTGTGCAGACTCAAAATAGAAGTTATATTACAAGAGAATGACCATTACTTACTGGTCATGAATCTACACATAGTTTTCAAGATTGCATTGTCTTATTGACACAGGCTATATTCAAAATAGTTGCAATACTTTTCTAAGTTAAGAAAATTTTGCACTGTACTATTCAAGGACTTTCACGATTTATTACATATCAGTGTTAAAGCTTCAATATATTGGTCATTTTGAATTAACGAATCCCACGGAAATTCTATTTTTCTCGTTACACTTAGTTTAGTATATCGATTAGAATGCAATAAAATGCATACGAAAAATCAAAAAATCTGTAGGGTTTTTCTGAAATTACTTTTTCCCCTTCGATTTCTGAAACAATTTTTATGTCGATTTTATGATTGATTTGAAAGTTTACAGATTTTTATGAAATATTCAGCAATATCGTTGGAAAAATGTAACATTCCACAGAAACCTACATTATTTTTCTCACTTTTGGATGTACTTAATTGCATTCAGATCTATGAACAAGAAAGGGGAGAAAAGTTGAATTTCTATAGGATTAACATTGCGTGTCTGAGCTCAAAATGGCAGCTAGAACAAAAGCTTAAAGACGATGGTAGTTTTGTTTAATTTATTGCAATGAATTCTGAAAAATGAAGCGCCTCTATGCAAATTTTCACGAATGTCTTAGATTCGAATACTTTTGAGTAGTTGTAAAGAAACCAATTTTGAATTGTATTGTATATACAGTGGTGCAAAATTGTGGACACTTTTGAAAAATTTTAAGGTTTTTTAAGTTTGTATGCTTAATGTTTTGTTTCCCAAAATGCAAAGTCTTATTTATGATTTTAAAGAAAATTTCATATTGAATTCAATTCAAAAAACAAAATTCAAACATTTGCAATGCAAAAGGAGTTACGCTGCAATAATTATCGATATGCATTATATTCTGAGGATAGCAGTGAGTTATCAGTAATTAGGAGGGTAGTCTTTATTTTATATACAGCATCATATCGATGTTTCATTGAACTGACGATAGTTTTAAGTTCTTCCTTCATTATTACATGATGCCAGGAAACAATTATAGCCTCAATTATTTCCCCTTTATTTGACGGCTGCCCCTTTCGGAGTTTTCAAACGATGCCTCACGTTCCCCACAGGATTGATGTCAGGACAATGTCCTGGCCAGAAAATTCAATGCTCTTTGAAAGAAACCCTATTTTGATAATTTTCTGTGTACTAGAGAGCAGAATTCTGCTGAAAAAGTAAATGAAGAATTGTTCGGAAAGAGATCTCTGATGGAAGGTACAAGTTTGGGTTCTATAATAGAGTTCTGGCAATCAGTGACCCATTGATACCCGTAACTTCTTTTGCAATGCAAATATATGAGTTTTGTTTTTTGAATTGAATTCAGTATTAAATTCTCTTTAAGAGGACATGTACGACTTTGCATTTTGTGAATAGTAACATTTTCTATAAGCATACAAATTTTAAAAACATAAAAAAAATTTCCAAAGGTTTCCACAATTTTGGCCACTTTTGTATAATGGAAATCTTTATAATACATGCATAATGCAATCTTTTAAAAATTAGTCTTATTTAAATAACAATGCATTTTTTAAAAAAAAACATACATAAAAGAATTGCAACTGTTTGATTTGGAATTTACGTTGCTTGCATTCTTTCCTTTTGTTTCTTTTAGCAAATTAAACGAAACAAAATTAATTTTTTTCGATTCGAAAAAAAAGCATCGAATTGCCTTTAAAGCTAAATGAATCTTTTCCGTACTTTATCACTTCTTGGTTTGGAAGTCATTAAAAAGTAAAACTAATTAACTTATTACTTAGAAGCAGGTTTTTCATTCCAAATTCGTTGCGCTTTCCTTCGGAAAAAAAGGAATGGGGAAAAGAGGAGCGTGTTGGTTTTTAATCCTTGGAAAGCACAAAAGAGGTGGAAGTAGTTACTATATTGATACTAAAAAGTGATGTTAAATAAATTACATCATTTTACATTACCCTGCACTCAGCACTTCTATATGATTAATAGCGAAAGGTAAGGGAAAAGGTTAAAATTTTAATAAAATGTAAAATAAAATACGTTAAAGGTACACGACAAATTGTAGAATTTTCTGATTTTATAAGCGATTTTATTTGTGGAAATTTTTTTGAAAATGACTTACGATATTGAGTCTTTTTAGCAACCTTACAAATAGTTGGACGACGTATTTTGAAAATTGCCATAACAAAGACCAAATTAGTGAACCTGCAGCCAGATCTTTTTAACCAAGGAGTGAAAGGAAATCAATGTTATACATGATTGCTTAAAAAATTAAAATCTGTTCGATGGAATTGTACCACTTCTTTTTAAAAACAAAGGGAAAAAATCACATATTAATTCACATGAAAGTTTTATTTTTGGAAATCTAAAGAGATTAATTTGCTTGAAGAATCACTAAATATCTTTCTCTCTATAAAAAAGTTTTTCGTGATACTGTAATAAATTTATTTGTACATAAGATATAATTAGTAAAAATAAGTCGTAAAAAATTGAGTTTAATTGAGGAGGAGTTCCAAGAACGATTGTCTAGGAGAAACTCCCTATCTTCCAGCGCTGTCTTGAAATTACGCTGTCTTACGTCATAGATCGTGATGTTATAGATTTTTCCTGTAATTTCCAGAAGCATCTATATGATAGCCAAGTCACCAAAAATGATCTCTAAATGGTCGCCAAGTCGCCAGATTTGATCATCAAAAATCATTCTAACTTGGCTGTATCACCAATATTTCACCTAATTTCCATTGAAACGCCACTATAATGTAAGGGATGGCGTTGCTTGCGAATATTACAATTTTTATCATAGAATAAATACAAACAGAAAATAATATTAACGTATTAAACATCTAGATATAAATTACTTACGCTATTTTAAATGTACACTAGGGGTTGTATAGTCTGTATAATGGGGGTTGGTTATCATCAGGAGGACCCCACCCCTGGTAATTTTAAAAATTATTGCTACATTGGCATTCATTTACGAACTATTTACACCCATAAAGTCGTAAAGAGCTAAAATATGTAGAGCGTGTTGGTTTCAGCAGGAAAATAAATTTCAGATATGAAAATCTTATAGATGTTAAAAAAATTTCAAAAGTATTTTTAAAATTTCTTTTTTTATTAGGGTGCAGTTGCAACTAATTTCATAGATATAACTCCCCCCCCCCTCTCTGTACTATTCCGTTCATCTTATTACTTACTAACAAACAACTTCTCATCTACCCTTTCCTAATCAAAATACAATTTATTTCTTACTTTAAAGGTGACATTTTCTATCATTTACTTTTTAAATAATTAATAAATCACATTCCACGTCTAATATTGGTAAAGCTCTTTAATGTTATATAACAAGCTTCTGTACGGATCGAAATGGAAAAATTCTTTTTCACACAAGTACAGAAAATCGGCACATTTTATAACGAAATTATTTTTTAAATATTCATATCTGAGAGAGAAATATGTTGGAATTCACGTTGGATACTGAAAAAAAAGTAATTTTTATTTCTAATCGAACTTAACAGAAAACAACAACTACTAGCTAAGGGGTTGTCTTTTTATATAACCAAACACACCCGTCTCCTAATTAAAAAAAATAATGCATGAGGCAATCGAAACACTTTTTTTTTCGGGAAAAACCTTGGTTTTCATTAGGATTTAATGAATTTTGCATTCCTTTGACGTTATTGAAAATGCTTTAACAACAAAAAAAATGTTTATTATGCATACATATTTTGAGAGATATAGACTTTTTCATTCTAAATAATGCAGGAGTTTTGATTACATTTTTATTTAAATGTCGTATGTAGGAGCAACACGAAGGATATTGATGACAGACTTCGCTATTTTAAACAGTTATCAAGTAACGAGGAAGATATATGAATTAGCATACCATTTCCTACCTTCCACCCCACACCGACATCCCTTCAGATTTAACATCCATATTTGAGTCGTGCTACACAAAAGGTCATTTATTCAATCAAGACTTGAACCCATTGCTATTAAAAAAATACACTGATTGCGATTGTGAACATTTGAATATCGAGGTTGTTTCTTATTCAGGAACATCTAATATTTAACGAACTCGTTTATACAATACTACGCTTCCACGCCACAGGTCCGGGACTCAAACTCCAGGCTGACCAAGGTCGATACAGCCTTCCATCCCTTCAGTGGGTTGATAAATGTAGCTTGCTTGGGAACTAAACACTGGAGGTTTCGCTTCAGACTGACCATCTGATTGGATCATCTGCTCATACACCTCGGTGCCCAATATCACGTAGACTGAGACGGGTACAGTAGGCTTTGGCCCTCCGTGGGCTAAAGTGCTCCTGAGTTCTGCAATAGTTTAATTGCAGTCATTTAGTTTTATTCTAATTATGAGTACTTTTATTATTTTTTTATAGAAAAAATACTGAAACACGCAACATATGTTTTGTTCCCTGCTGTGATATATTTCTTGTAGAAAATTTTTCACTGGGAAAATTCGCTTTTCCCAGTTTGGATTTGAATAATATTTTGACAGTCCTAGAAAATGGGAACATGGTTACCAGATTGGTGAATTTAGTGCCCTTTTCAAAAGATTTGGTGACAGATTTGGCGAAAAATGATACCACTCTGGAACCATCGAGAAGTCTCTGGAATTGATTGTTCTTGAAATTTTCGCAAGGCTATGTAAAGGACTTTTAAGAGTCAGTCGAGTTGAAAATCCGCTTGAGCGTTGTCTGTAATAAGACATACTTTACTTTCCTGATTTCCTGTTAGTTGAACTGTTCTATAGAGCCTATTTGAGCGCTGTAATGGTTGTTTATAACGAAGGCGTTTCTCCATTACTATAGGTAATCTGTTTTAATATGTCTTTCTGTTTATACATCTATATGTCTTTGTATAATCATCTGCTCGTTCTCGTCACTTAATAAATTTGTTGTTATTCAATTAATTTAAGTCGTCGGCTATTTTTCACCCACACAAAGTTGTAACAATACTGAAGATTTTGTAAGATGATAAAGTATGTGTAGTTATGTGGCTACAGTAGCCGCGTGGTCATGGTCGCGAACCGATGGCCGGTTTTCTTCAGTTGTGGGTTTGAGTCTTTGTAGCTCTAAAGACCTGCCGTGTAAGGGGACACGGAGCCCTTGACATTTCAGCCCTTGAGCTTTGAACATTTCAAGGCTCAAAGTGCTCACGTGTACGTGGTGTGTAATTTTAAGGGGGAAGGATGCAAACTCAGGTGTCATCCTCGTTTTCGACCGAGGCTCAAAATTACGTTCTTCACCAAAAGCCCTCGTGTTGCTTCAAAATGTGACATAAAATCAAATCACATTTAGTTCTATAACAAAAAATTGAAATGCTTATTCAGAATTTTCTTTACAGGAATACCAGCTATCATGAATATCGTCCTTGCTGCTAT
The DNA here is from genome assembly GCA_019973975.1 of Trichonephila clavata. NCBI lineage: Eukaryota > Metazoa > Arthropoda > Arachnida > Araneae > Nephilidae > Trichonephila > Trichonephila clavata. The sequence continues at coordinate 17,513 of BMAO01023707.1, forward strand.
TGCGAGTGATGAATACTCAGATGGAAATGATAAGTATGGATATATAATGTAAATTAAAAAAATATTGTACAAGAATCAAATTTTACAAGTTACTCATAAATTTTGTAGCATTTATACTTTTATTAATTTCTTCTTACAAATGGTTATAAGTATTATCAAGTGGTACATATGTGTGTAATATATTCTAAGACTTGCATGTTAATATTTTGAGGATTTTCTAAAGAGATTAGAAAGTGATAAAAATAATCATTAATTGTTTAGTTGTGATAATATAGTTTAATTTTCTAATTCCCATATTTTGCATGCTTAAAATGTTTTGATAACTTTCTGCTTGAGGATATAGTACCGAGAAATATTTATCAAATAAGGTGTTTGAAAACCATAAATATAAAGGAGGGACGCAAGTTCCTGATGCATTTTAAAATATAATACTAAGTCAACTAATCTGCTTATGATTGTACAGTTTGGATTCTCAAATATTCTACACCGTGAAAGGTTTTGCTTTTACAAATAATAAATAGTTTTGATTTTTTATTAATACACACATCTAGCACTGTATCGTAAGAGAAAAATCAAAATTTCCCATCAAAAATTCAAATTTTTTTTTATTTTGTTGAGGAAGATACACAGCGTTTATGTAGATAATATAGTAGGTTGTACAAAATTGTGGTTATCGTTATATCCAGGAAAATAATTATAATAAATCAAAACCTACTTATGAGGAAAAGATGTTCTATAGTATGTAGGGTAGGTGAAAAATACAGTCGGACTTCAATTTTACGAACTCTATTCAGTGAATTTTTCTATTTTGCAAACTTTTTCCCGGAACCAAGAACATTTTACTATTTTCTTCTCCAAATAGCGAAGTACATTTTCTATTTAACAAACATTTTTTCCAGTGATTCGATTTTTTTTCTCCTTATTTTAAAAATATTTTCTGGGCATTTTAAATTATTCTCTTTTAACACATTTTATGGTGATCATTGCCCTTGAACTGGTTTTACCAGATGCCTAACTCACCTAAAGCAATAAAATTGAAGTAATTTTTCAATAAAATTGAAAGATTTTATCAGCAACTCAATTTAGGGATGCACGTGGTAATGTATTCTTGAAATTACTGGTTATAGAATAATGTTTTTTAAAAATAACTTGTATGCTTAAAATGAGGAAATATCATTAAAGTTTATTAATTTTAATGTAAAATTATTTTTTAAAGTTGAAAATGCAGTACATACTTGGACATTGTTTTTTTTTTCTTCTTATTTTCTTAGGGGATTTCTTTTTTAATAGCTGAAATTTATAAAATAAAAATATATTAATTTACAAAAAAAAAGTTGGAGTAATTACTTTTTTAAAAGAAATATACAGTGTTTAAGAATTAAAAATTTGTTTTATTTGGTTTCTAAAGTACATTAAAGTATGAATTTCTATTTAACAAGTTTTCCACATAACGAAATTTTCCCCCGGGATTTATTGACTTCGTTGCATAGAGTAATTAAAAAAATATAATTCGAAAATTAGTATTGCCTCAAAAGGGTTGAATTTTCGAAAAAATGACTGAATTTTGCTGAGATGATTTTATATTCATGATAGTTTTTTCAATATAAGTAACCAAAAATGAGGATTACTGATCAGTACTGAGTATAGAGTACATTGCACCATTTCATAACCCCACTTTCTTACTTCGGCTCCGCCGAATCAGACTGATCGAAGATTTTTATTGTCTTCCGTTCTATCGTACACTACAATTTCGACAGTTTTTTTTTCTAAAAGTTTAAAACTGAAAAAATCTGTCTAAAAAGTCTAGGTGTCCTTTCATGGCAGTAAATGCTAAAAAGTACTAAAATGCCAGTTTCATTTTAACAAACATTACGTTGACTTTTTATCATTAAAAAACTCCAATACGTAAACTTCACTAAACTTCGCAAATTATATTTTTATTTTATTTTTTTCTCCATATATATTCTATAAAACATCTTTTCCACATAGGTAGATTTTGAATTTCCACAAAAAAAAAAAATAATGTTTTCTATTCACACCTTACTGCATATATTAATGCTATGTATTTCAGTGGATGGATTCGAAACATGTAACTCATGCCCTTAAATTAAGGATAATGAAGTTCAGGCAAAGAAAGAGACAGAAGCAAAACAAATTTGACTTATTTGTAAAGTCTATTTATAAAACAAAAGGTAAAGAGCAAAAAAGATGCTATATGTTTGACATAATTAATAAAAATTGCGATTTTTACTCCCTGGAGCAAATTTCAAAAAAGAACCTATTTACAAAAAACAGTATAACATGGTTAGTTTGATGGTTAATACGGAGTATGTCTCCCGGACGATGCAATACATGCCTTACAACGCCTACGCATGCTGAGTATCAAATTATCAATCTGATCTTGAGGAATATTACACCACTCATCAAGCAATGCCCTCCAAAGTTCCGGTCGACAGGCGGGAGGGGGTTGACGGGCTGCAATTCGTCGGCCAAGCATATTTCACACATGCTCTATTGGATTCAACTCCGGTGAGTATGCTGGCCAATCCATACGGGTGATATCCTCCGATTGAAGGCATTCGTCTACAATGTTTGCACGGTGAGGACGGGCGTTGTCATCCATAAACAGAAATTCAGCACACATGGCACCCCGAAACAAACGTACATGTTGTTCCAGGATGACATCCCGATAGATATGGCCTGTCATCGTTACACTCTGAACATGCAGGTCAGTTCTGGAAAGAAGAATAACTCCTCCCCAAACGAGCCATTCTGCACCACCGTAACAGTGTCATTCAATGGTGTTCTCTTGGTGGTAACGGGTACATGGCGCTCTCCATCTGAAAGTTCGGCGAGAGTCAGACTGCAAACTAAACCTGGACTCGTCGGAAAACATCACACAAGACCACTGTTGCGGTGTCCACAATGCATGCTCTCTACTCCTGGTTAATCGCAGGCGACAGTGAGTTGCGGTAAGGGGAACACATCTGATAGGCTTACAAGTATATAGACCAATGTGCCCTAAGCGTCGGTACACGGTCTGCCTTGAAACTGTCGTACCGGTAGCTGAAGAGAGCTGACGAGATAGGTCTGATTTTGTGCTCCGTCTGTTTCTTTTGGCAGTAACTGCCAAATACCGGTCCTCATTCGGCGTTGTAACGGCCGCGGTGGCCGAGTGGTCTAGGCATCGGATCATGGCTAGTTTGTCATGGGTTCGATCCTAGTACCACTAAAGATCCGCCGTGTAGGGGAGCGATGCACGTTAAATCTGTCGAGAGCTCAAACGTCCTCCCGTTGGTGTGGTGTGGTAGTTAGGAGAGGGGGGTGCCAGCTCAGGTGTCGTCCGCGTCACTTGACCATGGTTCAAAATTACGCGGACCGTCCCCAAAAAAGCCCTCGTGTAGCTGAACAGTGGGACGTTAATATTCACTCACTCACTCACTCGGCGTTGTAACTCGGGGGTGACCTGTGCTGTAACATCTACTCACAATACCATCATCTTGGAATCGTTGCCAAAGCCTGGAGATGACACTCTTGGCGATTCCAAGTTCCACGGATACTTCCAGCTGGGTGCGTCCACATTCCAGTCGTCCGATAATTTTACCACGTAAAAAATCATCCAAATGCTTCCTTTGTGCGATAACTATGCGGTTATTGCACTGAAAGGCTTTTAAAGCGCTTGTGAACAATTTTACTTCTTTGCCACCATTCCTTATATACCCCTCTCTTACACTCTCGTCATTATGACGTACCATCCACGCCATCTGGTGGTTTCCTGTAATTTTTATATTTTTCTTCAAGATGTGTGTGATAATTCTACAGGTGAAACTTTTATTTTAGAGTTCAATTTCTGTGTGATTTTGAATTATTCTTAATTTATGGACATGAGTGTATTATACCTCCATCCATGTAATAGTGAAACACATTAATATGTTGTTTTCCCTGCAATTATATTCCACTTGTGGGAAAAAGAGTTTTCAGAGAAAGTACTTTTTCCAGCATTAACTTCAACACGATTAATGTGCTGGAATTAACTTAGGATGTGAACGTGGCTACGAGATTGGTGAAAAATTATATCGGTAAGGGACCTTCGAGAAGTCACTGGCATCAGCTCATCTGGAAATTTCCATGAGGTTATATAAAGGAAATTTGAGATGAAGATCAATTCAGTCGATTTCAGAATATGCTTGAGACTTTTAACTGCTTGAGTACCTGCAAGTATAATTGTTCTAGTGAGCTGTTTCTGGAGCATTGTAAAGCTTGTTTATCACGAGTGCATTTTTCCATAATGGTAAATAATCTAGTTAAACATTTGTTTGTGTATTTACATCAATTTGTCTTCATTGTCCGTTAAGAGGTACCCATTGAATAACTTTTTCTTTATTTTCGTATTCGAAAATTATATTTTAGCATTTCATATAATGTTTCTATTGAATATAATGATACGAGATGAAATTTTGTATTGTATTATTCACACAATTTTAAAATTTAATTTTTTTAAAGAAAATTTTAAATTTTTTTTCTTTTTGTAATTATTAGTTTTTAGACGTGAATTTTTTTAGTTTTATATATTCTTAAGGATGCTTTAAACAACTTTGAGGCTAAATTTTACAATATCTTCATTAGTTTTGGAAGAAAAAAAAGTAATGCATGCTAAAATTCAATGGAAGTGCCAATATGTGCTACATTTTAGTTTTTTTTTTAAGTCTCCGGCTTACAGAACAAGTAATATATATAAAAAAAATTAAGTCAATTCCTACTTAGATCAACAAACAAATATTTATTTTAGTTACTTTTTATTAAATAATTACAATTAATATAAATATGTATATACATATGACAGAATCACAACACTAAGTGGCAATTAATTTTTATTAATTATCATTAAAGTAAAACATTGTCATCCAAAACAATCGTGTGTATAAAATTCCAGTTCAACTATTCAGCTTTGAAACGTGAGAAAAAAAAATATTTTAAGTTTTGACCCAAGTCGCTAAAAATGAAGCCAACGTGGCTGTATCTGTAATTCTTAAAATAATTGATTTTAATCAATAATTTTAATTAATTATAATTAAATTATCTTATTGTTACCCAATACAATAGAGTATATAGAAAATTTCAGCTCAAATGAGCCCTTTAAATTGTGAGGGAAAAAAAACCTTTTCAAGTTTTGACCCAAGTCGCCAAAATGGTCACTAAGTCACCCAAAAAAATGCCAATGTGGCTGTATTTGTAATTCTTTGAATAATTAGTTTTAATCAAGTAATTTTTATTAATTATAATTAAATTACTGTATTGTCATCCAAAATAAGCATGTATATACAATTCCAGCTAAATTGAGAGCTTTAAATGTATTTTATTAACGATTGAAAATTTAAACAAAATAAATATAAAAGAGAGTGGGCTAATAGAAGGAATAGAAAAACGGATTCCATAATTTTGTTACATGCATTATATATATATAAGCCATATGAAAAAAGATGGAAGTTGGTGGTAAATAACTGTGGAAGGACTAGCATTTTAAATGCACTAATGCATCGGAAAAAAAAGAAACTGAGAAAAAATACTTTAAAATTTAGATTTCTGAAAAAAATAATTATAATAAGTTTAAATAAAATTAAAATACCACTTTACGACATTAGCTATATATGTTTCTATAAAATAATTGCATTTTCATATTATTTCAACTCATAATTTTTTTATGAATGATCAATTTTTAGAGAATATTAAGTGCACAAGAAAATTTTAAAAAAATCATTAAAAAATTTTCTTTTGGTTTTGAAAGAAATTTTACTTTTTTCCCCTTCAAATAAGATTGAAACATTTGATTTGTTTGAAAAACATATGATGAATAAGAATTGAAATTATGAAATTATTAATACAAAATGCCTTATTTCAAAAATTTTACATGCACACATTTTTTACAAAGAAAAAAAATTACATTATTGTTTTGCCTTAGAAATAGCCAACTTTATATGTAACTGCTTCCTTAAATAGTTATTATTTATCTTTTAAAATAGATATTTTTTTTTAAATCGAAAAGCCATTTTTAGTTGTTTTTTTTTATCTGAAAAGGGGGCGTGGTTGAAGTGCGTAATTTTTTTTGTTTATAGTTTTCAATTAAAAATTTTTCCAACTTCTAATTTTACAAGATACAATAGTGATATATAAATCAAGGGATAATAATGCAATGAACATAAAATAAAAACAAATTATAGTTTGGTCATTTTTAGGGTGCCGAGTCCTCTTGATAAAATTTTATTATTCAAGTATTTGGAATCGTCAACTGTTTTCTCCCCACGATGTGACTTGATTGTTTCCAATCCTCTTCTTTTGCTTTTTATGCCATTATAAGAAAAATTAAAAACTATTTTTTTTTACTTGAAACAAACTATTTCATCGTTAGAAGCATTATGGTCCAAACTCCACTTTCGTAAGCCAATTAGTTGATTTTACAGTAAGGTTTTACATGAATCAATGGTTTTTAATTCCCCCTGTAGATTATATGAAAGCAACAGTTTGCATAGTTATTTTTAGCTTTTACTTGACACAGTTTATCGAATAATTTATCTGAAAGAAATATAGTTTTGGGATTTATTAATTTAAGTAGTAACGAAATACTTTAATTTTAACACTTTTCCATTTCCTCTAGCTGCTGGTTGTATCTTCATGGTCGAGCGATGCTTCCCTCTGTCCTTCCCGTCATCATTTTTGGGGTGTTGGCCCTTTTCCTGTTGATGTCTATTTTCGATGCAGATGAGCCCAAGAGCACACTCACTCCCACGCAAGCACTTAGGGGCAGGTCAGTTGATTCCAAATTCCATGGATGTGTGTATCTATTTCTTACAATAACTCACGTTAAGTTAATTTCATAAATTATCAAAAGTCTTTTTTAAAGTTATATATTACAAGCCAACCTCACACAAAATTCTACCCTATCTTCTACTTTTGATAATACCGCAGTCTTAGACCACGTGATTTTAAGGTATCCGACTACCCTAAAATTGTTAATTTTGCTAAAATTGACAATTTTTTAAATGATTGTATTTTATAGGCCATCTTTTTAGCTTTGTAAAAATGTCAAATTTTTTTTTATGTATTATTTTTCAAAAGTCATTTTGACATATTTCTAATTCCATAAAATACCAAATATTTTATATGACTGGAAAGGTCCTGAATTGGAAATTTTAGAAATATCAAAACCTCAAAATCAATAATCTGAAGAGTTTTAGCCTACTGACTGCCATTAAGGTTTCCGACTACCCCAAAATTGTGAATTTACCAAAAATTGATAAATTTTTTTATGATTGTATTTTATAGTCCATCTATTAGCTTTAGGAAAATACCAAATTTATTATTTTCCGTTCTCTAGAACAAAAGCCACAAGTGTTTTAATAAAAGTAAATGCCATTACTTCAAGTAAGATGTCATACTTTAAAATATGTTTTACACGAAATGTGTGTGTGTTTTAAATATTTAATCGGGGCCAGCGATTGCTAAGAAAAAGTTTTGAAAATAATTAACTGAAATTGTTTGTTAATGTTCTGTATAATAGAAGTGTTTTAATCTTCAGACTTATCAATCACTGTTTTATTAAAAAATTTACATTCCCTTATATGAATAAAATCACTGTTTTCTTAAGCAATTTTATATAATAACTAAGATAAAGTGATCTATTTTTTGTAAAAATTTAAATATCTCTTATCTTGAAGGTCATTTTAAAAATTAATAACATAGCAACACGTCAGAACTGAAAAATTGAAAACTTGTTCATAAACGTTTGGCACAGAATAGGGCCCGTTTATGTTATTTTTTGTAAATTTTTACCCATTTTAACCATTTTAGTAATAATAATTTATTCTTCTCTTCTTAATTTTAGCACATTTTTCTTAAAATGTACTAAACAAATCTAAAAACCACAAAAAAATTCCCATTTTTAAAAAAAAATTGTCTTAAGTGGTCGTATACCCCTTAAGCGAATGAGTGTTAACTGACATCGAACACAAAGGCAAAGCATGGGCCTTGGGTGACGGACTTCTTAATTTTGAACCACGATCAAGTGACGAGGGCGACACTTGAGCTGACACTCCACTCTCCTAACTACCACACCACGGTAACGATAAGGCTTTGGGCACCTACAGATATGATATGCTACATGGTGAGTCTTCAGTGACACTAGGGCTCGAACTCATGACACGCTGGTCACGAGTCCCTGACCAGAACCTCTAGGCTACCGTAGCCTTGCAAATGTAACACTGTTTAAATATTTTTGCATTTTTCAAAAACAATTTGATTAAAAAATATAACTGACCACCTAAAGTTGTTTCTAGATACATGACTTTTAAATGGTAATTAGGCCCTCTAAGTTTTCTAAGTTTCTTTGTTTTTAATGTTTCTGATGGAAAAATTAAATTTAATGCTTGGAAATTCTGATTGCACTTGGACAAAATAAGTTTCCTATCTGAAGGTTAAAAGGAATTAAAATAAGGTGTTAATGGAGTATTTTGATAAATATTTTTAACAAAAATCTTTCTGAAATATTTTACATAGTGAATGCTATATTTTATTTGACCAATTAGACAGAAAATACGTTTTTAAATACTCAACGATCAAAGTTTCATTCGAATACGATCTTTAGTTCCAGACACATTCAGAGAAAACAATTAGAGAATCATTTAGTTGATTATTTAGCAAACATTTCATATTTTTCAAGAATTTACATATTTAGAGATTCATTTATAATTTTGAACAACGTTAAAATGAGGAGATCGACATTTGATCTAGCACCACCAACACGATTTTGAGCTTGTTGATATCTTTACAAGATCTATACCATGCTAACGTGAAGATTTTGAGTCTCTATATCCCTTAGCCTTTCTACAATTTAACAAGTTTATTACACCAAAGGAGATAAACCTCTTTCATAGAAAGGAGATGAAATTAATGCTGTACTTATAGCAGGCGCCTCATAAGAAAAAATCGTGTTTGAGCGCCCTCTGTTACCGACGAATCATGAGATAATTCTTATAAAATCCGCCAATAGACAATTTATGTCTGATATTTAATGAGCGTTAGGATCTCATGCTTTATAATCTCATCACTTTAACGGAAGAATGTTGATTTTCAAAATAGGCATCAACAACTGTCCTCGCACAAGGATATTTGTTTGGAATCTCAAGATTTGAAACCACTGCCAATAGTTACAAGTTCTTCACCTTATCGGGGCTCCCTTGTTAGTGAAAAGTTTGCTAACTTACTTTATAAAATAGGATTTTACTACGTTCTTTTTTGAATGCTAAATAAAAGGAATTCAGGAATTCAACTCGATGAATTTTGCACTTTGAAGATACATGAGAGCTATTGCGAAAGACTTTGAATTTTAAGTCAAGGTCAAATGACGAAGACGACAACTGAGCTGGAATTCCACTCCTGAACTTTCTCACCACTCCCATATGAGGACTTAAACCCTCAGTACACTAAACGTAAATTAGCCACTCTATGCGGTGAAATTAATTTCTGAATTTATACCCAACACGCTGTTTTGCTTTCCTATTGCAAAATCATCTTTCCTGTGCAGAAAGCACGACGCCCCTCATATCTACACAAACACCCCTGAATATTGCGGGGCCCTTTCATCTGGCATCACACCGACAACCGATGGCCGTGAGAAAACCGATGGCCTGATTCCCCCTGCGAGCCGAACCTCTAGGGGAATTTGAGTGTAAGAAGATTCCACCATCACCTCAAGAGAGTGTAGAGACAGTCCGTTTGAAACACTCGAAATGAGATGTTGTGTTTGCCTTCTCCTTCACCAATTATAAATTCTGAAGAATTGAAATACTCCACAGTTTGAATAACTTGTATCTAAACGTTTTGTTGTTGTTGCTCATCTCCATGTCTAGACCAAGCTAGACGAAGTCCATGATCTCAGTCACTCTCAAAAATTCCAACACCAATAGAGGGTCCTCATACAGATCTTGTTTTGTAAGCCCCAGAAAGTCAAGATTGTGTTCTGGAGAAATGTAAGAATGGGTTCTAAACGTAAATATTGTAATTAATAGCTGTAGAGGTAATAAATCGAAATTTAATATTTTAAGTCTCCCGCTACTCACCAACTTTCCCAAATCGGGATTGCTTACTTTCTATCGAGGGAAGTATTTCTAATGCCGACTTCATTACTTCCAGGGTGTTCTTGAAGACTCGATGGGCATGCTTTGCCATTCTCGCCTTGCTGTCTGTGTCCTATTCAACAGGGATGGTCGGTGCTAATGATAGGAAACCAACCCTTAATTACATCTTCGTTGGATTCAGTATTGCTTTGGGTGTTTTGATGCCGCTACTAAGGATTCGTTGCGACGATCAGGTATGTAAATAAAGTTTAGATGAAGTTCTTTTTATAAGTTCTATTAAATGCAGACAAATTTGATCTGATCACTTTGATTAAACTGTAGAAATGATTAAGAGATTAAAAATATATGATTACGGATTTAGATGAGAATGATGTTATATCTTATTTGGTTTCAATATTCTCGCCTGTGCTCATTCCAACTGGAATCTTTTTTATCCAATTTTCTCGCAAGAAATAAGTTTGAAGGATATATAGGGCCTAATATTCTTTAAAGCCTGGGTAGTAGAGCCTACAAGACTAAATCAACAAATTCAGGCGCAAGTATACGTCATATTCCTCCCCCTCCTTCCGAAAAAGGTAACAGATCTTATATCTTTAAGCTTCACCACACAAATAGCATCACATGTTACAGGAAGACCTGGAAGGGGGCTTGGCATTTATATTTAAAAATTGAACTCATGTCCATCATCCATGAGTACGTCAGCAAAGTACCTTGTTTAAGTATCTTTCAACTATGGTAATGTTTGTTTCATGACGATTAATTCTAGAAGTACCTCCATTTTTAAGGCCCAACAATGAATCTAAAGTGCATCAAATTTTTTTTACAGAAATCATTGTTTTCCCAGCCTGATTTCTTTGTAGTTTTAATTGGGGCTTCATATTAACGCTTCACATTCAACCATGCATAGCATCACACAAGCATTGTTACTTTTGCCACTTTTAAGGTTTTGACCGTCTTTTTTTTAATACATTTCAAGTATTAAAATAACGTCTGAAATTTTTTGTTTTATTTCTATTCTTTTCCTACACAGATCAGAGAACAATTGAAACGTGGTCTGTTCGTGAGCATGCGCGATGACCTCGGAGGTATCCGTGTTACACCCGCACCAGAAGGCTACGAGCCCAACCCCTTGTTAAAGATGGCTGAATTTGACAACCCCAAGTACAGAAAGAAGCAGCTTGCCAATCTCACCTACAAGAACAGTGGGGAGTCTCTCGTAGACTCTGACGTCGTGTGGCATCGATGATGATTGACTTACTCAAGACGTGTCATACTTTCATCCTAAAGGGTTATCTGTAGGCCTTTTTTTGCAGAAACGGCTATAGAATCTCGTATATTTTTACTGCAGAACGAAAAATATCCGAACCGACATTACTATAGAAGAGAAACATACAATTTATAAAATACTATGGTGAACTATCTTCTAATGTTAAAGAAGACTTAAACTACGGATACTTTTTAACAGAAAGCAAAATATACTATTTTTCATGAAACCACGAAAAAGGCCATAAATGTATTTCTTTATTATTATATGGCCTTTAGCAAATTGATTATTATATTTGTTATAAATTTAGTTAACTAATAGATGTTAATTAATTTTAGTAAATGAATTAATTTATGTTACTTAGTTTTGGAAAATTAATTTATTTTAAATAATTTCAATCAATTAATTTACATAAATTATTTCAGTTAATTAATTATCCATATTAAAATTTAGCTTCCCTTAAGCCATTATCATTGATCAATCTCATCAAACTGCAATGAAGATTTCAGAAGCTAAAAGAATACACTTTATCCTGACGAACAAGCATCAAATTATTCCCTTCTTTCTATATTTAATAAATTATACATTAAAATTGGTGGACATTTTTGAAACATTCTCTAATAAGTGTTAGGGAACATGTTAATTATTTAAAATTTTGAATAAGCACTTTAATTTACATTAATATCAAGAAAGAAAGCAAGTGCAAGAACAAATTGATTTTATTTTATGTTATTGGTTGATTCAAAGTGGAAAAATAAAATAAGATGTAGTACATGGTTGTTTTGTTGAAGCTAATGCCACCTGATCGATGATGACAGATCGAGGTTCACGAAATTTACCGTGAGATATATGCCTGTTGTTACCTGTAGCTTTGAACACCATATAGGTGACAATACGATTTAGCTCGGTTCCAACCCAATTTTGTGGGAAAACATCCTGGTGGCCTTCAGGGTCTCTCACCTCTCTTCCCCTTCTACTAACCTCATAAAAGGATTTGGCGTTCGACTAATATTTAGAGTGCTCCTATTCCGCACAGACACTATACAGTTACAAACACACATGCCTTCTCCGGGATTCGAATCCAAGCCTTACGGCACAACAATTAACGTCACTGACCACTATATCGCCTGGACGGCCCAAATAATGTATTGTACTTTATTTTGAAAGAACTGTTGAATATATTTTGATCCATGATTTCATATCATACTATATTCAGGGAAAAGGCATCGTGATGTATAACATATCATTCAGGGTGTGTGAAACATTACTGAAAATAAATTTTCCTATTACATTTGATTATCTAAATTGATGAAATAAAGCATTAACATATCAAGATAAACACCACAATAATATATTTGCAAAGAAATGAAATACAGTAATACCCCGACATACGTGAATGCGGAGTATGCAGTTTTCAAATCTTGTCGATTCGTCCTTTGTTTGAAAAAAAAAAATTGAGGTAAAATTGGTAAGGTGGTTGAAGAATTTGCCGAACTCGCCAGGCGAATAAATCTAGGAGATGAAGTTCAAGAATTGCTGGATTCTCACAATATGAATCTAACAATTGATGAACTCATAGAAATGAAAGAGCAAGACATTCAAGAACTTGAGTCCTTAGACCCAGTTCAAACAAAAGATCAAATGACGGTTGGGAATCTGACAGAAAGCCCCAGAGTTTGATTGAAAAAGGGTTACAAATTTTAGAAAATATAGATTAGAACAATGAGCAGATTTTTCAACAAAGCAAGGAATAAAAAATTATTAGCAAACCACGAGAAAATTTTTCGGGAGAAAAAAATTCTGTAAGTTGGTAGACTACTTTGTTCGATTTTATGAAACCTACTACATCAATTATTAACTTCGGCTTACGATTTTGTATGTGAGTTATCTAAGATTTTACTAAACATTTTCTTTTCTAAAATATTTTCTTTCGTCTCCACCCCCAACTAAAAATAATTTATATGTATTTATGTGGGACATCATACCTCAACTTACGCGGTTATCACTCAGTCTCACCTATCGCTTAAGTTCGGGGTATTACTGTATCACTAACATATACAGTTGACTCTCGATAATTCGAAGTTGAAGGGACCAATGAAAAAATTCGAATTATCAAGAGGGTAGGAAACAGTTTCCAAAATAAACGACAAAGAATTTATTTCTAACAAATTTTTTTGAAACTATGTATAAAACAACAATTATACATATGTGCTGCATTGATCCACACACACACACACACAGAGAGAGAAGAGAGAGAGAGAGAGAGGTCAGTTCGGTATGCTTTCAGTGGATACCCTCGCATGTTGGGGTTTATGCAAATGAAATTGCTGATCTGCTTGCTCGGGAGGGCAGCGAACTTCCCACTGCCTCTTCCTCTGAACTACAAGCTTCCGGAGTCCACTCCCTGTTCACGGGCAAGATCCAAACTATTTGGATGTCTCCGCCTGAACATGCCTGGTATGCCACTAAGTGTCCGGGATTGTCCCTGCAGTGCACCTGTTCTAGACTTGCTCAGACCACTTTATTTAGACTTAGGACTGGTCACATCAAGAGCTTATTATTTAATGGATCTGAGAAGACTGTGATTCTTGCCGCTGTTCGGCTATGGCTTGGTGTATTGGTGCCTGTGTGGGGAAATTATTGAATGTTGTTTTTAATTTAATTAAGCGTCACGGTCTCTTGGACTTGGTCTAGTTGTTTGTGGTCTAGGCCAAGTGGATAAGCAACAACAGCATTATACATATGTATAAAGTTATTTCAAAGTATTTTTAAAAGTGCATATTCTGTGTACAATATAAATGTTAGATAAAAGTTATAAAAGTCCTGTATTAAAAGAATACATTTATGCAATTAAAGAATACATTGACGTATTAAAATAATGCATACTGAATACAATAAATTTTTTTGAGGAACTAATCTGTTATCTTTTTTGTTTTATGGCATTCAATCTAACTTTGTCAATAGATTTTTCTAGAATAAATGATGCTTGAAAAAGGTCCGCATCAACATGATTTGATGTAAACAGTTTCCTTGTTCATTTAGTGATACTTCAGCTTCTGTTAGAGTTATCGGAGTCATCTTCGATGGTCATCAAAGGGCTACGTTACAGGGGAGACAATCAGAGACAATGCAACACAAAATATGTAATGTCCAATCTGTTCGCTACAGGACTCTGCATGATAGAGAGTGTTTGAATTGTCGAGAGTTTGATAAGATCACTCCGAATTATCAGGTGTCGTATTCTGGCCAACCACAGATTTTACTTCGAAACATTGAGTGTAACAAAACGTATTGTTTTAGTTCAAAATATCAAAAGTTTTTCTAAAGGCTGAGGATATACTTAAGCGAAGGTTCCTATTATCGAAAGTTTGTATTAGTGAGAGTCGAATGTATGTGGGAAAATTCCGATGCTTGGCTTTAAAAAATTATGACTACTTAATACGATTTTCATTATACATTAATGTGAGTTAACGATTATTTCATAAATATTTAATTCAAATGACAAATCATTTTCCGCAAATCGTTTCTCCATTGATGTAACAAAGGACACACTTGCAAATTCTCCAGAAGAACTCTATTCTCTGCGTGTAAATGCGATTGGATTCATGCAAAATAATATTTCAATCTGGTTCAAGAATAAATTATTATTCCAGCGAAATCTCTTTGAATAAATCATTTTAAAGTGACAACTATGGAGTTGATGAACTGGAGTATTATTAAATTTATCGGGGATCCTTATCATTATTCACTTTCGATGTATAAAATTAATCCCTTAAATGAATGATAGTTTCGATTGTATGTTCATAAAAGGAATTAAAACTTAAGAGTAACTGTCACTGCATGATGTGAAATATGTTTATCCAAAATGAGTTTGCTTAAGGGCTGTTCCGTTCTGTATAGAATTTGTTCTACAAAGACGTGTAACAAATAAATTAAATACAAAATCATATCTGCTCTTAACGAAGCGGGATTTCAAATACATGATTTACATATAGAGACAAAACTTCTAATAATTCAAATATCTCTGTATAATCATACCTTGATTAATTTCTTTTTTCCCTGTAGATGAATTTTGTTTTTTTTCTATTAAAAGGTCATAAAGAAGCAGTGTAAATGTCAGGTACTGTAAAATTTCGAAAAATAAACTGGCAACACATTAAGTGTAATTATTAATGCCCTGTTATATTTAACGCAGTGTAGATATAAAATGTGTTGATTGATATAATTTAACGAAACATAAAATGGTGGAAAGGACTTTTTTTCTGCATTTCTCCCTAATAACGAGTATGAATAGATAAAATCAAGTACAGTACATGCATCAAAACAATAGAATGTGAATATATTTTTATATGTTAATTTATTTTTTTCTTAAATTTTTGTGACTTCTGTGTAACCACGTAGGTTTTTTTGTTGTTTCCCCATTGACATAAAATAAAATATATTAATCAAATTTACATAATTCAAACACTCAAATAAATTTTGCTTGATCGACTAGATTTTTCTTACTTGAGACGCTGCAGGTTTTTATTGTTCTTGTATTGAGATAAAATTAAATGTATCTGGTTAAAATAATCAAATAAATGATATTTTAATCATGAATTTTTTCTATCCAAGATATATCCATGATCTGTAGCACTGTAGGCGTGTTTTTATTGGGGGGGGGGCTACATAGGAATAAAGTAAAACATATTTAATTCGTATACAAGATCCAAATAAGTTGGTTTATTAATGCTTTCAATCACAGATTTGTTCACACAAATTGGCAACAAGAATTGATTTTGACAGGGACATAAGAAAAATATAAGAATATATTTGCAAAACTGTGTGGTAATTTTTTTCATGTATTATAAAAAGAATAACACATTATCTGTGAATAAACTCTAAACTTGAGAATATGGGCTTTTAAAAAATGAATACACATTAGATCTTTTTCCTTTTGAATTGCAAATTGTTAACGAATTATAGTTTTCAGGAAACGATATGTTGCTTTATATTATGTATGTTAGCTATCATAAACCATAACTAAAATAACATCAAACTGTGTATTCACAAGTATGAAAAATGCATCGTTCTTTTTATCTTATCTTAGTTTAAATATAATTTTATTCTATGTAAATAATTCTTAAAATAATATCCCTTACCTCATGAAAACATTTTGAATATTCTTTTTATTTACTTCAGTTTAATTAATCAACTATATATAAAATACTATTCAAGTGAATCAATATTTGGTAATATTAATGATATCGATTTCTGAGGAGATCCTCATCAAATATTAAAATGACTCTTTATGGAAAGACTATGTCACGGTTTGAAACGTTTATCCTCTGTCTTTTAATATCCAAGATGACTTAACGGCATGCCAAGACTGAAGAGAAAATAACGTATTCTGAAACAGAAATAAATCTGATTTCTTCAAGTATCATTGATACCGCTAATGATGCACTCCATGTAAACTGTGCTTCTAATATATGTGAGAGAAATCAATTTTTGCTCAAGAGTGGATTGATGTTATATATTTTCAAGTGTTGTGTAAATAAAATGTCTAACTTCATGTTATGATGAGAAATATTTGAAAATGTTTATGAAGTTGTAATAAATGCAGAATGTCAAACCTCCTAAGTTTCATTTTTCGTTTCATATGACACCGAAATTTTAATAGTGTATATACACAAATATTATATAATGTCATTATTTTCTTTTGTTATGAATAATTATGTTGAATAAATTGTATATTTTATGGGATTTCTTTCTTTAAAATGCTGTTACATTTGCACTATTCATTTTCTAAATAATTATTAAATTTATCGAATAACTTACACATATCATTTACTTTTGCATTTTACTCAAGAATTATGTTAAGTAAATATTTAATTTTATATGATACATTGGATTTAACTGCTGATACTTATTTATTGAAGTGAAAACTTCTTTAGGCTCGTTTTGCTGAAGAGTGAATCTAAAGTAAGCTTCAGGTTCGGATGCGTTACACTTAGTCGGTTTTACTCGGTTACAGTCGCCAGTCGTTCTCGGGTCGGAGACACTCGTTTAGTTTTAAATTGAAAACTTTTTAGGGGTGTGTTTTTATTTAAGTAAACATTTCACGCACACTTTTTTCCCGTGAAGTTTTATTTTCTATATTTAAATATTACTGTCCACATAAGTTAAATATTGCAACCCACTTTCTCTCAACTCCAGCGAGTGAACGAGAGAAGAGGAGCGCAAGCGAAAATTATTGGGAAAAAAGATTATTCTGTAGGAGATTGAAGATGAGAAGAAACAAAACATGGCATCGATTTTTTGATTCAATAGAAGCAGCATTTAAGCACAACAATTTCACAAAAGAATCAAAATCCGAAATTTTGATGAAGTTAATTGGCGATAAAGTTGCCAATATTTTGGTATGTATTAGAGATGACGAGAAAATAGAATTAACTCCAAAAAAGTACGAACCTTCTCCTTTTTTTTTTTTGGTTAAGAGAATTTTAAGAAAAGTAAACGGTTCTCAGGGCATAAGTTTTCCTAGCTTTACATAGTACACGACATTACATAAACTGCATAAACGGTACTTACGTATTATCACAAAGGTGTTGGCGACATTATATGAAAGGAAGTACATGGCTGCTAATTCAGCGTGTACGACACATTGATAATCACCAAAACTTGGCGAGTTTTCTTGAACGTTGGCATTGGTACGATAGTACTTAAGTACCATGTAAACATACATATTATATAAATATAATCTATATAAATAATTTACATATAAATATTTTTTAAAAAATGGGCTAATTGACCTTTAAATCATATATTCTCATATATAAGAATGCATAATTATTTAAATATTGCCCTTTACAAAAAAAATGGATGAAATAAGCAAATCAACCACTGAATAAACACGAAAAGAAAAACTACCTAATGCCCGCTTGCGAAAATGTCGCAAAAGAAAACGTAATACGTCTGATCAATTTGATTCTCTTGCTCAGAATAAATCAGAAGTTTTCACTTCTATCGTGTGTTCATAAGCACACACACAAATGTTTTTTATTTTGTCGTAGCTATTACAATTTATTGTGATTTTCTTTAATTAAAATAATACATGTGATTGTTTAAATAAGTGTAACAATTGAATTATTTATGTTTCTCATTACGTTTAATATAGCCTTTATGTCTTTGAAATTCCCACCTTAATAATAAAAAAATGAAATATTATTATTACATATTAACATTAGAATACTTTTTTTATGAAAAATATTCGGTAGACATGTTTTTAGAAATCATACCTTGTATAATTTTAATTGTTATAATATATATATATATATACAGTAGAACGTCGTTTATCCGAATCAATTGGGACCGAGCACCGTTCGGATACGCGATTGTTCGGATAACTGAAAACCGAATGCTATCCATGCAGTATATGAAACTGGTCACTATACGAATATTAAAAATCATCACATGCGAGAAACGTGCTTGAAGACAAAGCAAAATAGGGGCAAAATGTTGCAATTTTACCTATATAGGGGAAAATAATCACTTACTTTTCACTGTACCATTGTACACCTTCGTTTTTTCGCTGCAAGGTCTCTGATTCTCTTGAGCAGCAGTAGTTGAGTAGGACAGCACTCTGATTGTTATTCGTACCACTCCATAGCTGTCTCTAACGCAGAAACGCATCATTATTTGATGGACCTTTTCTACTTTCGTTGTTGTTGTTGTTGTCCTCGTCTTCATCCGTTTCATCGTCGACAGGGTCGGATTCTTCTTGCTCGGAACTCACTATCTCGTCATTATTTAGCATTTGAAATCCACACTCTTCTGCATGGTATGGCATCCAGGTTTCTACATCAACAAAACTCAACAAAAGAGCACGTACACACCAGAAAAAGAGTACGTACACTTGGAAAAAATTGACCTAATATTCCGCACAGATGTTTACCAAATCACACAACTGAAATTCCCCAAATATCCCTCATCTTGGGTTTTCCCGTCACTTTTGGCCTCACGCGAAACAAATGTTGAGCATTGCATTGTTCGAAAACGTATCCGGACTTAGGTTCGGATGTTTGAAACTCCGGATAGTAAACAATCGGATAAATGATGTTCTCTGTATACATTTTTAAACAATTTTTTTATGTCGTACAAACTCAAAAAATTGCCATGTCATTGTTTAACCAACTAATATCAAACCCACACTGAATTTATCATGTAATTTTAATCTTATTTCATTTTGGGAAATCATATTTGACTTGTTTAATTTAAATGTTTTGAATAACATTCATTGTAAATTGAAATCCAACCTAACAAAAAGACTAAAAAAAAAAACAACATATACATATATAAAATTTCAAGCTTGTCAATCTTATATTAAATTTAGTATTCCAAGGATACTGTTGAAGCAAATATTTACGTCGAAGGTTGAAGATTCATTGCCAGATTGCATTAAGTTATCACTAACAAAAGAAAGAAGCAATATATCTTTATTTTCTTCTCCTAGGGACCTAAAATTGGTTTAAATTGTGCTTAGAAATTGCATTTCGTCGGTGAATGAAAGTTATGAAGCCATTGTTTAAACCATTCATCGTAATTTAATTTTTATTTATCGCGTTTGCTCACTTTATTTATTTATTTCATATTTATTTGTTTCGTTTTTCAATTACATCTATTATACAATTCGTTTGGTTCATTTTTTTTAAAACACACAGTCATTCTAATTATTTTAACAACAATTTTATTAATCGAAAAATAGAACAGAATTATACGGTTAAAAGCATTATTTTTATTGTTTCATTTCTCAATTCCAAACAAACACATAAAATATATCAGACGAATTGAATAATTGAATATCAAAGTGAATGAATATGAAATAAATAAATAAATTGAGCAAACGAGATAAATAATTTAATCACGAGAAAAGGCTTAAACTGTAGAGCTGTCTCAGTTTTCCCTGCATAAAAATAATCAATAAAAGCTAAATTCCAAAAAAATCCACAAATAATTTTTAATCGCTAAAATGAGCTTTGAATTTGTATTTACATAATTGCATCTGAATTATAAAAGCTCAAAGATCAGTATAAATAATCCTTAATAACTTACATAATTTTCATTACAGTTTGGCATTATATTTTTAATGTTAATAACTCAAAAGGATCTAAATCATGATATTAACACAGATCAATATACTATATTAGCAATTTTAGTTAACTTCTAAAATGTAATTTTCTCATTCTCGATGTCAAATTTTAGCATATCTGTTTTTTTTATCTTAAAACTGGCGTAAATTTCAAATGTAGCAAAATTATGCTTTGAAAGATTTCCAACTGCGCTAAGTTTTAAAAATAGGCTTTCTATACTAATATTAAAAATGAGCCTATAAATATTTAAAGATAGAAAAATTCAGTTTTCCAAACATTTTAGTTCCTCAAGATAGATTATTAACACGTTTAAAACATAAACATTAAAAAAGTAATATGCAAATAAGAATCCCTTAAAAAAGACAGAAAAAGGGTGAATAATTTAATGTTCCATATTATTTAAGTATTGTGTCATTTCTCAGATTACGAAATATTTAAATCGAGTAGTTCGTGCTGATTAATTAAAAAAATGTATCCTTCTCATCAAAAAAGTTTACTGAAAATATTAACTTTTCACATTAGAGTCATCTCATTAAGTAGACCGCTGTTATTATCTGAGAAGGTCCACTTTATCTTAATTTTCTCACCATTACAGGGTGAACCAAAAGTTTTGCCCTTATTATAAATATTTATTGTGCTCAAATTATTATAATTAGATGTATGTTTTTTTTCCCAATACATTGCAAGTAATACTGTGATTTTTTTTATCAAACCCCTTACCTCAGTAAATTTCAACGTATGCCTCCTTCGTAGTACGGAAAATACCTAAGTGGTATTCCAGTTTCCGCCAAGTCTTCTTAAAAATCTCTTGCACTCTATAAGCATGCAAACTAAGCATTTTATGAAGAATTTTTACCAAACTTGTTTGCAGTATTTGAAGTTCACATGATCTTTCAAAAGTTAATTTAGGACTCCGTTAAAACGATTACCAACAGTTTCTTCGCTCACACTATGCTTGCCACTTCTAGGAAAATCCTTAACATTGCCCATTTCCTTTACATATTTCATACTATCACTTTAGTGATTTTACACTAGGAAATTTGTTTCCATAACAACGCAGAAATTGACGCTGAACATTAATAGACGATTTCGTTTCGTGAAATCTGGACTCACATTGGACTTTAACCTAGATCAGGGGTCGGTAACCTGTAGCTCGCGAGCCACATGCGGCTCTTTGGATGTGAAGCTGCGGCTCTTTAGTTCCATACGCAAATATTATTTATTTTATCAAAAAAACAACATTTAAAGTTCATTCTGAGTTGATTAACGAAGATTAGGCACCGTTTCTATCTCTCAGCCACTTGTACTCGCTTTTCACAGCACCCCTCCCCGTGACACGCGTCTTCACTCACTGTCGTTAATCTGTCGGAAGCTCTCGAATGACACCGTCGTCTGATGTTTCCATTCAAAACCAACAAAACCACTCTAGCATTCCTAGTAAATACTCTCAACACAAATAGTAACGAAATTCACATTGAGCCATTTCGAATTGATACTGGATCTCAAGAAATGCAATTGATTGATTTAAAAAGAAAAGCTTTGTGGAATGGAAAATTTACAGAGTTGAAAAGCAAGTTGGAAGTTCAGAAATGTACGTAACGTAACAAAAGTGGACAGCTTTAAAAGACATACCGCGAGTTGAATCACTTATATTCGACGCATGGAATTGTCTTCCAGATTGTTACAGTGAGGTGAAGAAGTTGGCATTTGGAGTACTGACGCTCTTCGGATCGACATATTCGTGCGAGCAAGCGTTCTCTTGCATGAATATAATTAAAAGTAAAGCCAACCAACAAATGAAAATTTAGAATCGTGTATGAAACTTAAAACAACAAGTTATGAGCTAAATTTATCCAAATTTTCTAAAACCATGCAAAGCCAACGCTCCCATTGAATTTGTCTGCTCAAATGTATATTGTTGTTTTGTTTTATTTTTAAGTACAAGTTACATTGTTTAATAGAGTTTAAATTTTCTACTTGAATAACCATAGAAAGCCATCGCTCCCAATATATTTGTTTGCTCAATTGTTAGTTATTGAAGTACAAGGTAATACTGTAAGTCAATGTTAATTGTTTTAATTTTTTATTTAAATAATAAGTAATTATCTAATAATACCATATATGTATATTACCTAATTTGTTGTGAAAAACACTACTTATATATGAATAAATATATATTTTTCTTATGAATAAATAGATTAGTTGTTTCTTTTTATCAAAAAATTTATTTATGCAAGCACTATTTATTATTGGCAAGAAAAAATTTTGTAACTCTTTAAAAACTTTGAAATTTTATAAATTGTAATTTTTGGCTCTTTCGACTCAAAAGGTTGCCAACCCATGACCTAGATCAGAGGAGGCGAACCTGTATGGATCAACGTGCCATTTTTCTCCCCCTAAAGATATGTTTAATGAGATATAGACGTCCCGTCAAATAATTTTGATTTGTGATTATCGGAAATATAATAAAGTAAATAGTAACAACTCAAAACCCTATTTACTACGAAAAAGTTCATTTTGCATTGTAAGGTGTTACTTTTAGCTGAATACAAGCTGAATTGGTGTCCTCTGCCAAACAGTTTCTAAGTGAATTTTAATGTTATTCTTCTCTGAAAATAATGACTCGCAGGCATAGGCAGATGAAAATATGTTAAAAAAATAGTGAGCCAGCTTCTTAAAAGAGTTAAATATGTATGGAATCCGTTTTACAGACGAAGTTTTACATACAACTTCCAGAACATGGAACTCACACCACTTTGTCGCCTTTACATATCATGCCCTGTTTCTCGGTCCACCAAGTTTAAAATCCTCTGTTACACTTAGTATCTCGTATTTATTGTTTTTTTTTCTTGCTAAACTAGTCCTGTGTGTGTGTAACGGTTAAAAATCGTAAACATAACACAAATAAACTTTAAAATGCAATTGTGTCAACGAAATTTACAATGCTATGCGTAGAGAAACTTAATATCATTAGCAATTGTAGTCCACGACCTAACTAAGGCAAGGCAATAACAAATGAGTGTGTTCTCCGCCACCCCACGCACTGATCATTCATGTTTGTTTATAATACTTCACAGTGAACTTTGTTATTTTGAACTAAAATGCAAACCATTTTGGTCGACGGCGTGCCCAAAATATTGCGCCATGGGCCATTGGTTAACCATCCCTGACCTAGACTCTTGAATCTACGCCATTTGAGAAAAAATTGATGTCTTTCTTATAAATATTCCCCTGAATCACTTGTGAAGGAGCATTCGTACCATATACTCATATACAAAAAACACCCTACTAGAACTGGCCTATTCAATGTTACAAAAGTTACACAATTATATTAAATGGTTGTTTTGTAATGAATTTTTATAACCAGGCCAAGACTTTTGGTTTACCCTGTATATATAAAAAGAAAGCTGAATAGCCACAATAACAGTCTGAAGTAAAATTTAAAAGAGAAAATACAATCATAGAAATAATGTAAAAAAATAATTCTTAAGCTAATTTGTCTAAATCTCAACAATCCTTTAGTGTCGAAAAGTAATCTGCTTAGAAATATTTTAAGAAATTAATAAATACTAACTTAACTTAATTCAATGGTGCAATATCCCATAAGGGCCAAGGCCTACTGTGCCCATCCCTGTACACGTGACCTTGGACCCTGAGGTGCATGAGCAGATGTTTCGGTCAGGTGGTCAGTCTGACGCAAACCCCCAGTGGTAAGTTCCCAAGCAAGCTTGGTACTGAAGGAATGAAAGGCTGAGTAGACCTTGTCCTGCCCGGGCTTAGGAACCTCGGACCTGTGGTGTGGAAGCGCGATGCACTACCACTCAGCCACTGGGCTTCAATAAATACCAATGTCAATTCTTAAAAAAATTTAAATCTCTAAGAGCCAAAGATAAGAAAAAGTACTAGTTTTCATACTTTACTGCAAAGATTCCAAAACAATGTAGGGAACAGAAATGCATTTCAGGAGGTTTTTTTTTATTCTAAATATATTTCTCAATGAAAAAAGAAGTTTTACTTGGAAAATATGAAAATAATATAAAGAATGTAAAAAGAAGAAAAAGTGTAAAAACAAAAATTAGCAAAATATAAAGTTCGGTTAACAGGAATTTTTTTAAAAAAAAATTAGCTGGTGGAGTCATTTGTATCTATGATTAAGTAAAGTAATAAAAAAGATATAAAGAGGTAATTTACTATCAACAATTAATCTGATATGTATGTAAATTTTAAGAAAGAAACGTAGATATATATGTGTGTGTACATAACACATGGGCTGAAAAGTCCCGGGCCTGACACATAGATGGCGCTAGTTTTATTGCAGTCACCTTTTTTTCAGTTAATACTAACCTTCAAAAGACAGCTGTTATATATATATATATATATATATATATATATATATATATATATATAAAGTTTCATGATATTCTATTCATTAGTTTGTGAGTTATTGTGCTAAGAGTGACGCTACTTTTGTTATTTTCAGAACAATGGATCAAAAACAATTTCGTGTTTTAATTTTACACTGCTTCTTGATGGGAAAAAATACCGTTCAAGCGAAGCAATGCGACTACTGGCTGTTCGCAGACCTGAAAAAAATGCTCGCCGGTAAGATTTCGCACGAATGAAGAGGCTATCGCTGAAACTGAGGCCTATTTTGAGGCAAAAGATAAATCGTTCTACAAAAGTGGTATTGAAATGTTAGAGCGGCGCTGGAATGATTGCGTTGCTCTTGATGGAGATTACGTTGATGAATAAAGCTAATTTTGAACAAAAAAAACTGTGTTTTCTTTGTTAGGCCCGGGACTTTTCAGCCCATGTGTTATAATGATGAAGATGACTTTTGAGGCACCAGTGTACATGTTTAATTCATTTCCGAGGCGAGGTTTTCTTTCATTCTTTTTAAAATCAAGATTTCACTTTTTGTCACCCGATTCATACGATTTTACATAAAATACTTAACAAATTTTCATTTATATTATTTTTTTCCTTGTGCGTGTTGAGCATAAGACACACCGGTTACGACGGAAATGGTCCTCAGAAATAGAAGGGGCACTTGGTAATGATTAGGTGAAGGAAGTCAAGTCACCTAAGACCTTTGTGTTGATTTTGTGTCAGGTTAATATACTTGTCAAACTCCATCCTATATAATAAAGAAAAGATAAGGCATCATCTCATTCAGCTTAGTTATTTGTTCGACAGTTTTTATACACTTTTCCTTATAGATGTTCAAAAGTAAGGGGTGGGTATTAATTCGATCGCGATCGACCGGTGGATCGGCAAGACATTTTGGGGTGACCTCCTGAACATTAACAATTAGTAAATATATACCGAGAAATATTTAAGACTGGTGGACAATATGACTGCCACTTTGGACATTCCCCCGACCTGATACACCTTCTACTTTCAGCGAGTTGCTCTCGATATTTAAAAAAAGCAAAGGGATCTCTGGAGAGTTCTTCCTGAATATGTCTGGTACCCACGAAAGCGCCCTGGTAGTGCCTTACTCTTTGAAGGTCATAGAAGGCAGCGGACTTGCATATCTCGATTTGCCAGTGGACACTTGAAATCTCTTACCTTTGAACAGGGGCTAAAAGTTTTTAAGATCTTTACGAAGTCTTATGCTACTCAAGCATCACCTGAACACATTTTAGAGTGCTTAAGTTTTAACTTTGACGTGGTGTTCTTTTTAAACCTCTTTTATTCTTGGGTTTTTGGAAGTTTACGGAGTGATGTTGGTACAGTCTCAGATAATTCAACTAGGGATTAGAAACAACAATAACAGACTAGTACTTCTACTGACTGTAACTATGATCGCTAACTTTAGATGAAAATTTTTACTTAATTATGTATTTTGAATTGTTTCGTAACAAATGCATTATTTGATATTATTATTTTTGAGTTTATTAATATTATGTTTGTATCTTGCGTTTTACTTTAAACCCGGTCTTAAAAGTGTAAGTTTATTTTACTGTAGTTATGTAAGTTCGCATTTATTTTATTAAGTTATAATAAATATTGTAGACCTTTTTCTTAGCTCACCACATCTATGCCACTGTGGGGACTGTAACACCTTGAAAAAAATTAAAGTAGCCCATACTCTGGAAAAGTGTGCCCGCCCCTTTCAAAAGCAATCGAACAAATTCAGAAAAAAAAGTTCAGAAATGAATATCGATAACATTTCTTTTAGAAATTATATTGTTACAATTTGCGTGGCTGAAAAAAACACACCCGATGAACTAATTGAATAATAACAAATTTATTCAAAAACAAGAATGAATAATGACTACACGAAGTGAAATCGACGCATAAACACACAAAGCAATATTAAAACAGATTATTTACAGTAATGAAAAAAAGCACTCGCTATAAATAAGCTTTAAAGCACTCCAGAAACTACTTTCTAGAACAGCTTCACAACTAGGAACTCAAGAAGAGGAAATCTCCGTCTTATCGCAAACAATCCTCTAGTATATTCTGAAATCGATTGACTGTCTTCTGAATTCCACCGACCGTAAAAAAGCTTCAAGGAAATTTCCAGAACGATCAATTCCAGAGAATTCTCGTAGCTTCATTGGGGTATAATTTTTCGCCAAATCTGTTACCAAGAGTGACAAAATAATCAATATGGTAACCATCCGAACACTTTCTATGGTTGCCATAATTCATATCAATGTTTGGGAAGAGAACTTTTCCAGTAAAACTATTTTTCCCACAAGCAGTCTACCATTGCAGGAAAAGCAACATACTTGATGTACTTCAATATTTTAAGTGTATTATGATAATTCTAAACACTTTTATAGCGGCCATGACGAGCCTTTGTTCCACCCTCTGCGCTAACAGCCTGCGACGCTCTCGCTAAAATTGAAACTAAACACAAATTCCTTTAAAAATTCATTCTTTTATTTTGAAAAATAGTAATCAATTGTGCAATCAATAACAATTCTCACTATAATGGAGTGCTTCTCAAACTTTCAATTTTTGCGATTCTATTTTAAATCGTAATTTTCATCGGGGCCTCCCTCCATACAATAACAATGAATTTTATTCAATAACAACATACTTTGAGTACAAAAGCTACAATACGACTTTAATTATAAACCGTACAAATTATCAATTTAGTACTAAATTTTCTTTATAATATTATGCATGACAAGATCATGGAGAGAGAGAGAAGTCACTGGTATTATTAAACGCGTGTTCTTAACTTAGTTTAGTTCAATAAATTATCAAATAGATTGTGCACAGTACTGATGCATTTATAAGTGTATTATACCAATGTAAATATAAATTTTATTTTTTATTATGTCAGAATGCATTTTGTTTTGCTTCCTTTCAGCAAATTAATAATTTTCTTATAAATAATTTTTTGTTCTCGACTTTTCGATATGCTCGCGCCCTCCACCTAGCGTCATCACGCCTCCTACCCACAGCTGGGGGGGGGGGTTGCCCCACAGTTTGAGAAATGATGAAAAAATGATTTATTTGTGGATCTTGGTAGACGAGTTAGCCCGTCCCATGCGATGAAAGTGTTAATGTTGGCTTCACTACTGTTTTTTCCCCGCTTTTTACGAACAACTACTTTTAAGATTAACATTTCGTCCTTTTCCTCCATCCCTAAAAATAATATGATACAAAGAAACATTTTTTCCTTTCTTTTTGACTTTTAACGTAAAAACATCTTTCCATCTTTATATATACTCAAAAAATTAGAGCATTGTTAAAAATACTCCTTGAAATTTTATTTTAGCAATGAGCTATGTAACAAAAATGTTTTTAAGGTTACAGATATTACTCAGAGATCATAACTATAGTAAGTAACATGTAGTGGTAAAATGTGTTGATGCAGCGTAAGACTCCAAAAGAATGGATTTAATTGAAATATTTATATCTATGTTTACATGTAGTGCTTACAAATTTATAAATAAAAAGGCACAGGCATTGGTCAGAAAAATGGGAATAAGTGTCTTCTTTCTTTGACGGATGAGGTCATTCTCCACCATGTCTGCCCATTCTCGGCAGTGTTTCTTTTATACACTCTCAGAAAATTCAATCGAGAATCGGTTTCTAAGTACAAAGGAGAGTTTTGAAGTTTTTGGCTATTAACCTGTCGAAGTAAATTCAGATGAAAAGACTTTTGAGAAAATATTTAGCCATTTATAGATGTTTTTACTGCCAAGTGAAGCGTTTCAGTGATTCTTTCCGCAATCATCTGGTCATATGGAAGAAGGTAATTTCCTCCATACAAAGGAGCCGCTTTAAAATACTGGAGGGGAGGAGAATAGTTAAGCAATCATATAACATATGCTGTTTTTTAGACATAATTGATATAATACTGCACAAATTAAAGGATTTCAATTTGTTCAAAGAAAATAAAAAATTACAGTTTGTCAGGTTATGAATTGACTGATATTTAATAAATTCATAACCTGACAAGTTGAAATTTTTTTTTTTTTTTTTGCTGTTACGTTACTAACTTTATTAAAGAGTTCTACAATCCAAAGAAACTCTTTGTAATAATTTTTTCTGACTTCGTTGAATTTCAATTTTGAAAGTTTCATACGTACAAATTTAATCTTTTCACATTAATCGAAAAAGTAATGCTGGTGATTTCTCTGTTAAATTAAGGAAATTCATTATGTAAACTGTAGTTTTTATAATTCAATCCCGTTCTCATTCAATACAAAAGATCAGAAAAAAAAGACAAAGTAGCTTTACTAGTTTTCCTAACTCTCGATCAATTAATTGTTTTGTAAGATGGCTGTTTGCATTATGGAGGCTGTATTTCAACCGGAAATACTATCCCAACTTTTCTATAAAAAATAATCTAGAAATGGTCTTCTTTCTAGTAATGTATTCTGTGTAGAATAACTACAAGACTGGTGTGTTTTTTATGATCAAAACCGCTTGAAATCGTGACTTGAAGCTCTTCGCTTGCATCACTGAATAAACAAACTATTATTTTAGACGTTACAGTTCGTTGGATTAGATTAGTATAAATATTACAGTAATAAATCGTAGTTCGAAGCATCGGTGGTTCAGTGGTAGAATGCTCGCCTGCCACGCGGGCGGCCCGGGTTCGATTCCCGGCCGATGCAGTACTTTTTTTTTACTTTTTACTAACAAATTATAACATTATAAAAAGGTATAGCTACAATATTTTTTCAACAGGTCAAATCGCTCTGTTTCATGTGACTGGTTCACATCAAAGCAGAAAGTAGTGAGTTACGAAGATGTAATCAAAACCTAATGCACCCGCATGTAAAGGCATCTATTTGGCTACAACTTCTGCACTTGCTGCTTACACAACCTTGTTGGGAATGAGCCTTTACACAATCAAAATTTGCAGTATCCACCCTTAAGATGAGGCAAATGCAATCTACTTATATTGTATATTCAGGCATTTTAAGGTATTGAAATAATTTGCTACTATAATCAGGGACGTCTTAAGACTCTTTGAGGCCATGGGCCCAGAGAAAGTTTTGAGGCCCCTCGGCCTATGAAAGAGTTAGGTCTAAAGTGGCATATATGACAGTAAAATTATTGCTCAAACGTGGTGAAGAACAAATAAATATGCATCGATCTCAATCTCAAAACGTGGCACAAACGGTTCGACCGGAAGGCCAATTTCACCCAAATGAGGAAAGGTAGTTTATGGTATTAGCCCAGCTATGACAATCGGTCACGCGATAATAATATATGTTCATCACTCTTCTAGTTGACATGCAGTTGTGAAACCTTTTTTCAAAGAATATGTACTAATAATATTTGACCATTCAAAATTATCGGAGATCAGCGATCTTATTTAAGAGTCAAGAACGAAACGAGTCCAGTCGAGGGAGAGGCATAGTGGGCGCCCAAGCCTGTCCCGTGCCTTAAGACGTCTCTGACTATGATATAAAGCTAATGCAATTACTACAAGTTCAGACATAAGTTACCGTAACAAATGCTTATCAATAAAAGTGTAATGCTTTGTAGGAGCGAGTGCAACAACAAATCAGAAGCTGTCAATAAGCTTAGTATGCATTCTACGGAGTCGGGCATTAATACAGTTGGAAGAGATTTGGGACTCAATAAAATATTAATTCTCGTGGTTTAGCCAGTTGTTAATGATTAATATAATTATTAAATTTTATTTTGTACCTCCAAAAAGTAATTCACTTAAAAATGGTTGAATTACATATTTTCAATTTAAATTTTAAAATTTTCCATTAAACCCAAGTCTACAAGTTCAACTATTTGGGTTAAATGAATGTTGTCCAGAAAAAGGTAATAGTCCATGTTCAACATATTATGCGTTTCTTCATTCTTTGATATAGTCACATGAGGAAGTCGGTCTTCAGTTAAATTTTCGCTTATCAAAAATGTATTCTGGGCCTTAAGAAGGCTTGACGATCCCGTATGAAATGTTACGTGGAAAACTTCATCTATTCTCATGTCAAACGGGAGTTTAAGAGGAATCAATTCTGTATTCAGACAGGACCCATGCGTATTTTTCACCATATTCGGATATTTTTGCTCAATTATTATGAAAACAAAGAGCAAAATGACGGAAACATAAAAGAATATATATTTTCAGAATTAGGTGACTTATTGTTTGAGCAGCAGAATGTTGATTGTTATATTTAAAGTTTAATTACTCTTTCCATCTTAATTTTTAAAAATGGTAGGTATGACAACCAAATGTATTCAATGGCTTAAAATAACGTGTATTTGTGTTAGGGAGAAAAAATCAGCTAAAAGGGATTTTTCTTACTGCAACAATTTAACACAATACAGAAATTTACATTATTATAGTTAATTTAAGAGGCAAAAATTCTCTCTCTTTATGAAATTTAATCATTGGTATGCTGGATAAAAAATATTAGTATAAAAATCTTTGCTACGATATCTAAGCAAAATAGTCTTTCTAGCAATACATTCCTTTAAGGACAAATAAGATTATTTGGCTTTCTTTTTTTGACTGAAATCTCTTTATATTCGTGACACTAAGCTATTGATTTCATCACTGAATAAACAAACTTTTACTTTAGACGTTACAACTGGATGAATTTTATTAGCATAAATAACACTACCAAAACGGCTTTTCAGAGCATCGGTGGTTCAGTGGTAGAATGCTCGCCTGCCACGCGGGCGGCCCGGGTTCGATTCCCGGCCGATGCAGCATTAATTTTTTTACTAGTTATTGGCAAATTGTAACTTTCAAAAATACCCAATCATCTGCTCTATTAAAAATCGTAAGTAACAAACCTATGTGAGGGTACCTTCTCAAGAACAGCTAAAAGCAGAAACGTACTAAAGGTACCAAAAAATGGGAAATAATTCCGAGAAATGTTTAAATTCCAAAATCAGTGATTTAAAGGATATTAAATAAAAACATAAAAATAAATGATTGGCTTACCCCTGTAACGGTATCTATCATGCAGAAACTTCAAAGGGTGTCAGGTGCGAGATTTTCGACATTTCCGTCGTTTTTAAAACTAATTAATTCTGGAATTGAACAGAACTTTTATTTTGCTATGAGAAACAATGTGTGCTTTTTTTAAAAGCAAAAACTAACAATATTTTTCCAAAATTAGTCAATTTTGAATTGTTTTTATGGGCAAAATGTTTCAATCTCTTAGTATCTCTTTTTCCTTGTTGGGATCAATAGGGCTACGGCCTGAGACAGTATACAATTTTCTCTTTTAGACTACGCAAGCTAAAAAATCGGATTCCCAAAACCTTTTTTCTTAATACAATTTCTTGGAAATTAGTCGAAATTTGACTTAAGCATTCAAAAACTCTTAACAGTTTCTAAAAAACAATCGCCTGAAACTTTTTTTCTGAGAGTAAAACTTTTGACTGAAGACGGAATATATTATTTAAAATTAGGGAATTTAAGTTCTTTCCTCTTTTCATGGTTTTCATCTCAAAATGTTGTTTTTCCCTAGACTTTATTTATGCAGTTTTTCACTTACTTGTTTTGCTTTAAAATTACTGTTGTTTGTTATTGATATGCGAAATTTGAAGGTTTAATTTAAAAATCAAACCTTCAAAATATTTAAAACTTTTCCACACATTTCAGCACTTTAAAAGAAATTATTAAAAGCTTTTATTATTATTATTAAAAGCTTTTATTTAACTTACAATGTATGTATGTATGTATGTATGTATGTATGTATGTATGTATGTATGTATGTATGTATGTATGTATGTAATTTGTTCGGGTGGAATCTTGCAACTCAATTTTGAAGCTGATATCTTCCTCCCATTGAGCTGAAATTTTGTATATACGTTTAGTTTGGATGACAATGCATGTTTTGACCATTTATATTCCGATATTGCAATTAATTAAAAAGATATTAATTAAAAACGTTAAACTAGTTTTAGGCGCCAACTTGGATATATCTGCATTGTTGTAATAATTTTATTGTTACAACAATGACAAAAGTTGGCGTCGAAAATCGGTTTTCAGCCAAACTGGAATTTCATAACGTTGCGCTGTTGACTGTATTAATTAACTTTGTCTAAAAAATAATTACATTTCTACAACGTAAAAATAATCTAATTTCTACAACATATGCAATTTTTTTTACAAATTTCTATCTATTTTCTTGGATTTAAATTCAAAACAAAAAAAGTAGAGCTATTTTTCAAGTAGATTGGTACATTGTATACCTTTCTCAACGCTGACAAGTTAAACTGAGATGGAGTATTATAGAAATTCTAACTTTAAGGCGTCTAAGGACTCTTAAATTGCAAATGTTTCATTTTTTGAAAAAAATATATGTTAAAGCCTCAACATTTCTGAGCATTTTGATACCAAAATGTTGTTGATACTGTAAAAAGTTCCGAAGTTATTGAGAAATAACTAGAGAAATTTAAACAAAATCCCTATCTCTTTCGTATCTTTAACTTCATTTTTCTCAAAACAACAAATTTTAGCTTGCGCGCAGAAATTCTCAGAAACTATTTATGAGATCGATTTGAAATTTCATACACGTGTTCAAAATATGGCTCTTCATAACTTATACTTCAATTTTCAAAAAAAAAATTAATAATTTTTTTTATTTGAATTTTAATTAATTTTTTTCTTGAAATTTTCGTTGTAATTGTATT
This sequence comes from Trichonephila clavata, assembly GCA_019973975.1. Taxonomy (NCBI): domain Eukaryota; kingdom Metazoa; phylum Arthropoda; class Arachnida; order Araneae; family Nephilidae; genus Trichonephila; species Trichonephila clavata. The sequence continues at coordinate 51,133 of BMAO01023707.1, forward strand.
TAAAAAATATTTTTTTTTCTGTAAATTTTTTAAAAGTTTGTATAACTTTGAAAGTGAACATTTTTATACCAAGTAAAGTTAATTTTGATCAATTTTGTACTTCAGAATTTTGCGCGCTGTAAAATACTAATTTTCAAATTTTTGAAAAATTGTCCAATTTTTATTTTCTTATAAATTTTAAAATTTTTCTCAAATTCTCCGGAAATTTGAGAACGAATGTAAATATATGTGATTATCATGTGATAAAAATTTCATATGATTGATTTACTTTATTGCTAAGTTACATTGGTTTCAAGAAGGATATTTTTTTCGAGTGTACAGATATATGTTAAGGATCCTGAGACCCTTAACTGGTTTGCCCGTACACCTTTCGGGCTAATGAAAGTTAGCCACAACCGGTTTGCCCGTGCGCTGTACAGGCACCGAAATTTTTTCTTTCTATATTTTATTTGCACAGACATTTTTATTCCTATAATAAGGTTATTAGTATAGTGTGTCTTTAGGAGATGCAGAGAGAGAGTTTGTCCATGGTACTGAACTACTCTTCATTCAGAATTTTGGTAGTGGTGAAGGTGAGAATTTTTCACTGAAGGCAAGAATATATATTCTTGAAAATATTGGATAAAGAACAGGGATTTACAAGGCAATGTACAATCTGTTGCCTAAGGAAAATGGATAGATAATCCAAAGAAGTCGATATTATCTCTTCCCCATTGGAATATAAGGCTTAGTGTTACACTATTCTTCATATTGTGTGTGCATATAAATATGCATACACACACATGAAATCCTATCAATCGTATGAAAAAGAGGTATGAACATGAAATTTTTTGGTAAGTGGAAGAAAACATTTTAAGATATATGTGAAATATTCTTCATAGTACGCAGAATGTACTTATTAAAAGCAAACATTTAAGGGTTTTTGTGTTCAAAAATTATAAAATAAAAAAAGGAGAGTAAAATTTTAAACCGGAGATTCAAATAAAAATCTTCCATTTTCGCGCGTTCTGTTAATTATTATGCTTAGTTACATGCAGTTAAAAAAGGGGCTTTTTTGGGGAAAATTTTGGTCAAAAAAATTGACCGCTTAAGAGGTTAATCTATGAAGCTCAGACAAAAAATAATTATAGAATCGGAAAGATCATTTATTTCGTCCCGATACGGTATAATGTTTTTTACAAAATAATAATATTTGTATTTCTTACGATTTTTTTTAAATAAGTCAAAATCGATGCGTTTTTATGAAAATAATGTCTAAATCGACGCGCATGAATTTTTTTTGTTTAAATGAATCGACATTCTGTACTAAAACAGTTCATGATTTGCTCTTTTAGAATCAGTCATTTTTAAAATAAAATGTAAATTTTTTTTTTTTACGATTTTTCAAAAAAACATTTTAATATTTAATAACTTCGTCATTTATGAAGAAAATCTCATAAAACTTTTTTTCGTGTGTAGGATAATATTACTCAAGATCTGTACGAAGATTGAAAGAATTGCTTAAAATTTACGGATTTAAGAAAAAATTGTGTTTTTCGTCTAGTACCCTTTTTGCGAGAATTCATTTAGCTCGACTGTTCGAAAATAACCGGCTAACACCTAGCAACAATGAAGCGTTGAATGAGATGAACAGACTAAGAAACCTGTCCAGAGATAACTAAAAAGTAAAAAATAAATTAAAGTAAAAAACTTTTTTAAAAACAAGCTTTTATTTAAACGCGCTAAAAAAAATAAAATAAATTTTTCTTTAAAAATTTTTTACTATCAACTTATAACGTCATTACACAATTTATATGATATAAAAGCTTGTCGCGAGATTTACCTCTGCAGACAAACAAGTAAATTAAATAACTTGATCTGATTGATTTCAATTTCTTAAAATTTTCAAACTAAGTAAATAAGAGTGCTTTAATCTTGCGACAAGCTTTTATATCATATAAATTGTGTAATGACGTTATAAGTTGATAGTAAAAATTTTTTAAAGAAAAGTGTATTTAATTTTTTTAGCGCGTTTAAATAAAAGCTTGTTTTTAAAAAAGTTTTTTTACTTTAATTTATTTTATTTTCCTTTAAAATGTCGGACATTCCTTTCTTTCCATTTTGCTCTAAAAATAGACATGAGAGGGACGAAACCCGTGTGACGGGAAAAGAACTGGACGAAATATGTGAATTTGAAACGGACCCATATTAGCGAACATATACCTCTTTTAGGGGGGCATAGGATATATTATATTATGTGCGTAGGTGTAATCTTTATGATGAAAATTAAAAATCTGTTAGTCTTCTCAATTCCTATCCATACGTAAGTTACAGCATACAGCATTTGGTATTTTTTCTCTTGAATAAATTTATTAAATCAGTCCGAACCAATTAAAATATTATTTATAAGCAAAGGAACACGTATTAAAAACCATAAACTGAGATGTATAAGAATGCAAAAGCTGACACATGTAATTCTCTTGTAATTAGCGTACATTATTATTAGAAAAAATTGAATATTATAAACATATCATCATTCTGAAACTTCCAAGCAGAATTTTACTTTAAGAGAAATTTAAATTAATTTTAACAAACATATAAACAAAAACTCCGATTCCGCAGTGAAAAATATCCGTGTAAGTTAATTATATTAATCTTTAAAACACTATAATTCAGTTTCCTTTCAGTCATCAACTCTCAATTTTATCCATTTTTGATGGAAAAGGTAAAAAAATAGTTAAGATTGTTTCTTCCTTTCTCTCTCTCTTTTTTGTCAATTGCACTATTCTATTGTGTTCCCGTGTTAAACTATTTCAAAGTATGTATTAAGGCATCCAACTAAGTTCGGAGATCGATTTTTCAAAAATTGATTTTCAGAAAAATTTTGTTGTTTTAAAGAACATACAGTCGACTCTTGATAATTCGAAGTTGGAGGGACCAATGAAAAGCTTCGAATTATCAAGAGGGTAGAAAAAATTCCCCTCAGAAATTTTTTTGCGAACACATCTAAATTTGAAACTATGTAATAAAACAAAAATTGTGCATATGTATACAATTATTTCAAAGTATTTTAAAAAAGTACATATTGTACAGTATAAATATTTACAGAAGTTAAAAGTCCTCTATTAAATGAATACATTCTCATACACAATCCTACGCATATCTCCTTCACAATAGTGGACCATCCTTTCTGAACTCATGTGTAGCAAGGCCACATGTTAAACGAAAAATATGGACGGCTGACAACAGGTGCGGTTGGTCTATTGTCCACTAAAAGGAATGAAAATAATAAAAGTGTTTTTTCGCCTGAGGAATCGGAAAACACTAAGAAAGTGTAGCAGACAGAGGGTCATAAAAGGGACTACGTTACAGGGAGACACGCAGAGACAACACAAGTAAGCTCATGATAGTGAGTGTTTGAATTGTCAAGAGTTTTATGAGATAACCTCGAATTATAGCGTGTTGTAATCTAGTCAGTCACAGATTTTACTTCGAAATATTGAGAGTACCAAAACGTATTGTTTTAGTTCGAAATATCAAGAGTTTTTATAGAGACTGAGCATATACTTCAAATTATCGAGAAGTTCGTATTTTCGAAAGTTTGAATGATCGAGAGTCGACTGTAATAGGTTTAGAGTCATAATTATTTAATGAATAATATGTATCCCACCTGTTTTTTTAAAAAAAATATTATTTTTATAAAATTTTAGCAAAATTTTAAACTGAAAAAAATAGCGCAAATAAAAATTTTTTGGACGTAATGTGATTTTAATTTCATTGATGTACTTCTTGATCCATCTGAAATGCCCAAAACGGCAGAATAAACATATTTTAAGAAATAAATATTTTATGAACATTCAAATTTGACGTTAACGATTTTTCGTCAAAATTATTTAATGTTCAAAGCTAATTTGGTTTAAAAGTGTGATTAAATGTAACTATCTTAAAACCTGTGTTTGTTACATAAAGGGCTTATTGAATACAAATTTCATTGAGTTTTATTTGATTGGTTTGAAATTATCCCATTTTTCGTGCCCAAATTATCGTTGTAATTTCATTCTTCAAAAAACACATTTAAAAATATTTTTATAAGTTACATAAAGTAAATATTAGAAAAACAACTTCAGATTCTACAGTTTTATATGTTATTCTTTCTTCTTTCTCAGTACTTATGTTTTTTCCCCTTCCCTTTAATGGTCTTAACACATAAAATACACCTTTTCAACCAATTCCGACATCGATAATTTTTACTGATATGCAGCGAAAAAAACATCTAATATGTGATAAATATCATACACAAAAAATAAATTATATTTTCATAATAACAGCCTTTTTTTCGATATGTGCTTGCATGTCTATTGATTCTAGGATCTTTATTTCCCGATTTGGATATTTATTTATTTCTATCATTAGTCCTCCGTTTCAACAATTTCCTTATGGGTATTATCGGCTTTGAGAATTTGCAGCTGGATACAGTAGAAAAATATTTTTTACGGAATGAAAAGCAGAAAAAATCGCGAGATAGACAGCGATTGTTATAAATATTGATAATTATTTTGTACCATTGATCACATGTCTTCCATCTTACTTTTTTTCTGACAAGTTCTATTTCAAAAAACTTATATCGAGATATTTATTTACTATTGTGCTTCTAAATTACATTTGCGTCTTTCTTTGTATCCAGCTTTTCTAATATCATATTAAACTTTACATTCATTGTCCCAGCCAGGGAATAATACATTTATTTGAAATAACCCGTGTAAATGCAGGCTCTCAACCTCTTTTGTGTGAATCTGCGTGAACAAGTATATTTTTTATACTGTGTTTTAATTTTTCTTCCATTTTAACTTTGTTTTTCATATCCGAGATAGCCTAATCAATACCATCGTTGCCAAGGTGTATAATTTTGAAATGCTTACTTTAAAACCTTTAAAATAATTTAAAACTGCCTAGAGCATCTTGTTCCACAAAAGTGCCCGATTATTTACTTTTTATTCAGTAAGGAACCTCTTCCCTTTTTGATCTAAAAATAGAAAAAAAGGGAAAGAAGTGGGAAAAATTTCGAAAAAAAAAATTTTAATGACATAAATATTGAAATCTCCTGGAAGTGCTGATGTTGTGAGGGGAAGAGGAAATTTTTCTGGGGAAGAACGGGGGGAAAATTTATTCTCGAAAAATCTCGTGCAACGCTGGTCTCTGCAGCAGGTAATACTTTTAAAGAAAGTCAAATATCTCTCTTTTCTATTAAGGCGTATTCCCTTTAATGCAATAGGTAGCGAGCAGTGAAAATGTAGCTAATCACAAGGTTTTTACTCCACTCTAAAAAGTAAAAGATTGGCAACATCTGGCGCGAAATATTTGGTGAAATTTTATGTGCGCTTCAGGCAATAAGTCAGCATTGGCTTTATCAATAAAGATTTGTATACAAAATTAGTCTCAAACCTCGGTTAGCCTAATAGTCATGGTCATGAACTCGTGGAAGACGTGTCATTGATTCGAGTCCTAGTGTTACTGAAGACACGTGGTCGCGGTAGCCTAGTGGTCAAAGTAATGGACTCGTGACCAGGGTGTCTTGTGTTCGAGCCTAGTTCCGCTGAAGACCCACCGTGTAGGGGAGCGATGCATGTTAAATTTGTTGAGAGCTCAAACGTCCTCCTGTTGGTATGGTGTGATAGTTAGGAGAGGGGGTTCCAGCTCTCTCAGGTGTCGCCCTCGTCACTTGACCATGGTTCAAAATGCTGAAGTATGTTACCTAAAGGCCTCGAATAGCTAAATAGTGCGATGTTTATATTCACTCACTGGGTAAAGAGATGTAATGCCCGTGTGAAGTCAAAAGGAGATCATTTTGAATAATAGGAACAATATGTTAAATTTGAAATCGCAAAGACAGCTTTTTTTGTCTTTAAGAAAACGTTTATTACGAGACGAGACCGATATTTAGAAACACGAAATAACACATATGATTTAAACTCAGGTTGTATTATTAGGGTAATCGACCCTTTAATTACAGATTTGGACTGTACAAAACGGTTAACTCAGTTACCACTGATCTCTTACATGTGACAAAAAGTTTGGTATTACAGGGAAGCGCCCTCTATTCGACGCTTTTCAACAAATGACAACCTTAAAAGTGCCCTCCGTTTCCTCTATCATGAAATCAACTCGCTTATTTTGGAAGGAGTGTTAATTTTATATTCGTGATGATAGAACCACAGCAAAAATTATTCATTTTATTTTTAACCCCTTGAGTGCCATGTAATCATGCTATGTATAGCTCAAAACTGCATTGTAACCTCACGTGGATACATGGTTTAATTAGATATACAATCAGTATAACCAGCATGGGAAATATTATAAGGTAGATTTACTTTTATTGGGATTGTATGGAATTGCAAAAGTTAAGTTACAAAATGTCTGGGTTACAAAAATTTGAAAAAATTGGTAAATTAGAATTAAAATTACAAATCCTTGTGAAATTGCTCGAAATGTTCCTTGGGACAAAAAACTTTTCCACATGCATTACATAAGTGTATTGTCATTTTTGTGTTCCATTTGTGTATTTTCTTCATCCCATATAGATAAATCTGTATCATATAGTCCCTCTTGTATTCATTGGGTTACGGCAAATATTCTCTCATTCAGTATCACTTTATTCGAAATCCAATGAAGATGCCATAATGGCAAGAAAAAGTAAAGCTAAACTACAAAAATAGTTATATAAACCTTAGAAAGTTAAAAGAAACACCAAGGAACATAAGCCTTAGTCAAAGTCAAAAGAAAATTGAAATGTGCGTCGTAACGTCAAGGTCAGTATCTCCAGAAATCTGGGATTTCTGTGGAGACTAGAAAGAGCAGTCTGATACTCAAGGGGTTAAATATAACGTCACTTTAATCTCTGCAAAGTAATTTAATATTACCCATTTTGTATACTTTCCTGTACGCTTACTAAAATTTCTATGAAAATAATGATAAAAACCGTGTTCAATCCTATATGTCAAATAAGTATTTTAAAAAATTCTGATTTGTATATGCTATTCAATAGAGATGAAACAAGAATGTTTCCTATAAATTTGCTAATAACACTGCTATTAAGTTACAAATTCATTTTTAAAAATTCTTGCTTAGGAGGAACTTATTAATACCTAGGTTCCTCCATTATATTTTTCATCTATGTGTCAAAGAACGTCCTTTGAACAAAATAATTTTTTTCTCTTTTTCTTTGTAGGTTTGGTTACCAGTTGTTTTACAGCGTTTATACCTAACGTCATCACCACTCAAAATGTAGAAAAGGAAATGTCTTTCACTTCACAACAGGGGTGTTGCGGTTCACCCAGTGGCCATTCAGATTTAAAATTTTGTTTCTTTTCTTAACACTTATTTTCGACATTGTACTCCTTTTTAAAAATGTCAGATTTCTATTTTTACTACAAAAACACAAGTAACACAAAATTGTCGTTGAATTCTTGAATAATTATGACCGACTGTTAGGTCGGGGAGCGTGGACGAAAAAAGTGCAACGAGCAGAGAACATACGTGAACCGATTAGTCGGAAATCGACATATGTGCTTAATTTGTTGACTACCTAGTCACACGTCATCACAAGACATAACATCGGCACGAAAACCTAATCCCTTGGAAGTGTGGGGTGTGGGATGTGTGTAAATAGTCAATCGCGTACTATCGCGTGAAGAGCTAGCTGATCTCATCAACATTTATTCTCCCCTTCAGTCGGCGTGTGGGGAAAAATTCATTTATATGGCTGGCATTGTAGTGAGCGCCGTTTTCCTTGACAGCGGAAGTAAGCAAATTAAGCCTCATCGTGTGCTTCCAATGAGGTACATGCCGCATCTACACATTTATCCAATCATTTGCTTAAATAAACATAGTCCAATCGAAAAAGCCGATTCTCCACTCTAGCCGGTGTTGGTGTTCCATAAAATGCCTTTTTTTTATATGTACGTCTTAGATCTTAATAAAAGCGGTCTCACGCCAAAATGTCCTGAAGGTCCACCGGTCGATCTCGATCGACTTAATGCCCATGCCTGATTAACAACATTAGATAAACCTAAGATAGTTGCGTTTAATTTAATTCATTATAGAACTCTTTATTTTTAATTATTAAATCTTAATTTTTGCTTACCTACAAAAAAAGTGGTATTCTTTTTAAAAATCTATTCAAAAGGCGTTATTAAATTTTATTGTAAGAGGACCAAGTTATGCTAATTGTAATTACGATATCTTGTTAATTTTTATATTATTTTAAATGTTTTTTTTTTCTAATGGGGCTGCGCGTTGGTATTTTTTAAACCTTTGCAGACCTAGTACATTTCCCAGGAGCTGGTATCACTTTTTAGCGCTACACCATATAGGCGGTAACAATTACAGCAATCAATTTTAAAGCCACAATTTCCCCACAGGCACCTGAGCTCTTGACGATGTGAACCTGTACTAGGATTTAATTTTGCCGAGAGCATCCAAGCCAAACAGACATTCTAGGGATCTTTTACATGCCGCATAATCATACGACATAGCCACTGTCGATTTTCTGCATCATAAAAATCTTCCGACTTGGGCCGGGGTCGAACCCTCAACCTTGGGTGCAGAAGGCCAGCGATAAACCAACCACGCCACCCGACCGGCTATTTTAAATGTATGTATTATACTTTATTAATTTGTATGTGTATGTTACATTTAATTAAATATTATTTTTATGTTTGTTTAATAAATTATAAACTGCTGAAACTAAAGTTATTTTTAGACAAGCTAAATCATAATTATAATAAAAATATAGTTACTTAAGACTTATTTTTTTAAAAAAATTTGAATTCGAACGAATTACGTTACATAACAAGTATTTTTTTTTTTAAATTTATTTATTGCAATAACTTTTGCGCCTTTAGATTTTACCAAATACTATTTTAATCACAAATAACTTGTATAATTTATTTCTGGCTGAATAACTATTTGATGTCTCTTTTCACTTTTTATAAAAATGAAAACCAAAATGTTTGTTTCAATCTTCTTGAGAATCTAGTACATTTTTTAACACCTGAAGAAACATAAAATGTAATTGAATTTTTTTTAAACGTTTTCTCTTGTCAATTTAAAACTTCGTTAAAGAATGAATCATAAGACTCGATCTGAAAATGCTATTCTTAAAAAGGATAGAGAAAAAAAGAAGAGCGTTATTTGAATAGAATATCACGATGTCCATCACCAAAAAGTGGAACAACTCTTCCAGAATACAAATTTCTCAATTACTATTCTAATCTCTTACAGTTTCCAGAACTTCTCACACACTTTTCACGTTCCCATTTCTTTTAATTAATTACTTATTGGAAACTCTGAATTCCTAGAGATACTTCAATTACGAAAACCATTGAGAAAATTTGCATTCGCCCTTTCCAAAAGCCTAAAAAAACTATTAAAATAAAAACTCATTAAAAAATAAAAAGAAGAAACTTACGAATACTACATTATTCAACTTTTACAAAATTATCTCGTAAAGTTTTTTCAGTATTACTCAGTAAAATGTAAACTAATTTTTAAATTTGTTTTCCGCAGACATCATTCAAGATAATTACTTAAATGAACATCGTCTTTTAATTTGAACTCATTTTGAGTTGATGAGAAGCTTACATTCTTTGTATCATTTCTTAGGTTTAGTTAATATATTAATAATTCGGTTATACGAAAGGAACATATGGTAACATACAATAGATTGGTGTAAAATTCATTATAAAAATTAATATATATATAAACATTTTAAAGTCAAATCCTACTTAGTTCAACAAAGAAAAATTTTATGTCAGTTACTTTTTACAAATAGTTACAATTAATATAAATATGTATATACATATGACAAAATCATAATATTATGTGACAAAATAGAAAGTGAATTTCCTTGCAATTTTCAATTTTCCTTTCTATATATGGTGTTAGACTATTTTTTAGTGTGTTACTTTTTGTTCATTAATTAAATTTAATTATTCTAATAAAATAGTTTAGAAAAAAAACATTCCCAGAAATAAGGCCATCCCAGGTGGGATTCGAACTTATGACCTTTAGATTAGAAATCCAACGCGCTATCCATTTTGTTACAGGAATACAACGAATGAGTTTCCTGTCTATATATGCTGTTGGTCTATTATTTTGTTTGTTACTATTTATTCCTTTTTTAATTTAATTTAATGAATTAATATTTGAAAAGGCTGTTTTAAAATCAAGGTCTCGTCCACTACAAGTTTAAAAAATGTATTTGAACTTGAACGGATGAATAGAAAATATTTTATTAACGATTTAACATTTGAGCAAGATATATATATATATATATATATAGAGAGAGAGAGAGAGAGAGAAATAGTTAACTAATAATAGGAATTGAAAAATAGTTTTAGTTAGATCTATTTTATTCGGTGTTCATATAGATTAAAAACATTTGTTTTTAAGGAAATTTACACTTTTTTTTTATTATACACTCGAATTACTTTAATAATTGCTACATTTTCTGGTCATAGTACGTTTTAGGGAAAAAAATTTTCTCTGCTTTCTGTCTGAGAAATTATGAATTTTATAATAACACGATAGAGTTTAATATACGAGTGTATTATAAGTTTTTACGAAACGTATGGTAAAATCGTATTTAAAAAATTACAATAACAATAATCTTTGTATTCTAGAGGTGATGATAAAATAACATTAATTTAAACATCTGAACCATAGTTACAGTAATAAAATGGTTTGTTTCTCAATGGAATAATAATGGATTCCCTAAAACAGTGAAACGGAGAATTGAATTGTTCAATAACTTCATTCAACAAAATGGCATTACTTGAGAGAGGTACATTTGCTCTCTTTCGTTATTATCTTCTAGATCTCTGTAGGCAATACATAAATAACGTTTAGATACACACTGAACCGAAAACAATAATGTAAATAAAAGTAAAATATGTGTTGAAATGCATATTAAACTAATTTACATCAAAATTCACAATAGAATTAAATTTAAATATTTGATAAGTAAAAAGGAATTTCAGTAGTACATGGCACAAGTATTTTTTTCCCTTGATGAATTATTATTTGTAAAAACTAGGGAGGATACCACCCTGTCCACCTAATGGCGGACCAACCATGATTGTAAAAATTATTTATCTGTTTATATTCATTGATTCGATCGACATTTAGATACTACTACTATTCGACAATATTGGACACGGTAGCGTAGTGGATATGGTCACGTGCTCGTGGGTGGGTGAGTCGCGGATTTAAGTCCTGATGAACGAAAACCCCACCGTGTGGTGATGAAGAAAGGGTGATGATGTTAAATACATCAAAGTTCAACGTCCTTCCGTTGATGTGGTGAGGTAGTTAGAAGAAGAAGGTGCCAGTTTAGGTATCGTCTTCGTCACCTGTGATGTCCGTCCCCAAAAGTCTTCATATTTCTTTACAGTGCGACGTTAGTATAACTCTTCCTCACTCGACCATATTGGTAGAAAAGTGTAGACCAAGGCCGTACACAGCGTCACGAAACTAACGGTCGGTCGAAAACAAAGACAGAACGCGAGAACAATGAGATCCGCCATTCGGCACTCTCAGTTTCTGATGGTAAAAAACATAAATAAAACTATTCTGTCTTTTTTTTTTTAACTATTAAAGCTACAGATTTGAAATTTCACTGGCGTGTTTCTTTTGTTGAGTAGAGATCCTCTAACTACGGTTTTGTAAAAACCGACTCCCAAAGAGGCTTTCAGGGGTGTTATAGATAAAAATGATTCCCATTTTTGAACTATTAGACCAACAGACTTAAAATTTCACTGGCTTGTTTCTTTTGTTCAGTAGAGATCCCCTAACTACGGTTTTGTAAAAACTGACTCACAAAGAGGCTTTCAGGGGTGTTATACATAAAAATGAATTTTGTTTGAACTATTAGACCAACAGACTTGAAATTTCACTGGCGTGCTTCTTTTGTTGAGAAGAGATCCGCTAACTACGGTTTTGTAGAAACCGACTCCCAAGGAGGCTTTCAGGGGTGTTATATAGATAAAAATGAATTCCGTTTTTAACTATTAGACCAACATACTTAAAATTTCACTGGCGTGCTTCTTTTGTTGAGCAGAGATCCGCTAACTACGGTTTTGTAGAAACCGACTCCCAAAGGAGGCTCTCGGGGTATTATAGATAAAAATGATTCCCGCTTTTGAACTATGAGACCAATAGACTTGAAATTTCAATGGCGTGCTTCTTTTGTTGAGCAGAGATCCGCTAACTACGGTTTTGTAGAAATCGACTCCCAAGGAAGCTTTCTGATGTGTTATAGATAAAAATGATTTCCGTTTTTGAACTATTAGACCAACAGACTTAAAATTTCACTGGCGTGTTTCTTTTGTTCAGTAGAGATCCGTTAACTATGGTTTTGTAGAAACCGACTCCCAAGGAGGATTTCAGAGGTGTTATAGATAAAAATGAATTCCGTTTTTGAACTATTAGACCAACAGACTTGAAACTTCACTGGCGTGCTTCTTTTGTTGAGCAGAGATCCGCTAACTACGGTTTTGTAGAAACCGACTCCCAAGAGGCTTCGGGGTATTATAGATAAAAATGATTCCCGTTTTTGAACTCTGAGACCAACAGACTTGAAATTTCACTGGCGTGCTTTTTTTGTTGAGCAGAGATCCGCTAACTACGGTTTTGTAGAAACCGACTCCCAAGAGGCTTTCAGAGGTGTTATAGATAAAAATGATTTCTGTTTTTGAACTATTTACCAACAGACTTGAAGGTTCACTGGCGTGCTTCTTTTGTTGAGCAGAGATCCGCTAACTGCGGTTTTGTAGAAACCGACTCCCAAGGAGGCTCTCGGGGGTATTATAGATAAAAATGATTCCCGCTTTTGAACTATTAGACCAACAGACTTGAAATTTCACTGGCGTGTTTCTTTTGTTGAGCAGAGATCCGCTAACTACGGTTTTGTAGAAACTGACTCCCAAGGAGGCTTTCGAGGTGTTATAGATAAAAATGAATTCGTTTTTGAACTATTAGACCAACAGACTTGCAAGTTCACTGGCGTGTTTCTTTTCTTCAGTAAAGATCCGTAACTACGGTTTTGTAGAAACCGACTCCCAAGGAGGCTTTCAGGGTGTTATAGATAAAAATGATTCTGTTTTGAACTATTAGACCACAGACTTGAATTTCACTGGTGTGCTTCTTTTGTTGAGCAGAGATCCGCTAACGCGGTTGGAGGCTTTCAGGGGTGTTATAGATAAAAGTAATTCCTTTTTTTTGAACTATTAGACCTACAGGCTTGAAATTTGGCAGGCATGATTTTTTTGTTTAGTAAAGATTTGTTAAAACGGGTTTGTGGAAATCGTCTCCCACAGTGAAGTAAAAGATAATATATTTTATTTGTTCTTGATAATGTTTATATATGGACTGACAGATGAACCTGCGAAATATCGGATTAGTTTGCTTTAATTATTTGTTTTACTTCTTTCTTTTATTTGCTAAATCGTTCTCTCCTTGGTTTTTTTTTTATAATTTCTTTAAATTAGTCAAATTATTAGTTAAATTTAAACCTCATTGAAGTTTTTTTTATTCGTCTATCTTGACTGTAATATTCTACATTTCACCCGTACGAAGAGCAGGCATACCTACTAATATTTATTTATAAATCAACTAACCTTATCTTTTTTGTTACAAATAAATACATAGAACACGGGAAGTTAACACTAATTATTCTCAGATTGTTATAATTTACAATTTTTAAAATTTGCTTAAACAACTTATTTTCTGTTCTTGTTAAAAGTTTAAAGTAACCAAGAGTTTTCCATTTTGTGTTTTTATTTCTCGCTAGACAATAAACCAGTTTTGAATGTTTTCATGTTTGAAATACGTTGACGGTGCTGACGTTGATAAATTATTCACTTCAAAATCTTCAACATCTCATTAAAAAGAAAAACACTTTCTCGTCAACGCACCGTTCAAAAGATGTCGTCAGAAAATGCAGAAGTTCCGATTAGTTTTACTGGGAAGAAACTACTGTTTTTTCTCCCTTCCTTTTCCCCTTAAATATATTTCCCCCTTTTTTGTCCACAGAACTGTGCTTCTTAAACTCTCAATTTTTTTTTGTATACATGTCAACATACACAATAATAGTACATATTAAATAATGCGTAATATTGGCAATGTGTAATATTTTGGCATCGTTGTCTGAATATATTTATTCATTTTTTCAATTCCTACTATTAGTTCACTTTCACCCTATATATATTTATTTCTTCATATATACTCGTATCAAATTTTTAATCCTTAATAAATACTTTCTATTCATCCATTATTCAAGTTCAAATAATTTTCTTTCACTTGATGATTAGTGACACTTGATGTTAATACAGTTTTTTCAAATATTAATTCATTAATTACACACAAAAAATGAATAAATAGTAACAAAAAAAATTAATAGTCCAACAGCATATATCGAAAAGAAAATCATTCGTCGTGTCCCTGTAGCACAATAGATAGCGCGTTGGACTTCGAATTCAAAGGTCGTGGATTCGAATCCCACTTGGGTTGGCCTAATTTCTGAGAATGTGATTTCTTTCTTACATTACCATTTTATTAGAATACTTAAATTTAATTAATAAATAAATAGAACAAACAAACAAAAAATAGTCCAGCACCATTGGAAAGGAAAAGGGAAAATTGCGCAAGGAAAATCACTTTCTATTTTTTCATTTAATATTGCGATTTTTGCCATATGTTTGCATATGTTTTTGCCATAAATTATATATATATTAATGTTAATTGTAACTATTTAATAAAAAGTAACTAACAAATTTTTTTCTTTGTTGACCTAAGTAGGAATTGACTTAAATTTTTTTTACATTACTTGTCAAATTTGTTTTCTTAATTCTAAAAATTTAGACAACAGTTATCTCTTTATAAAAAATAGGTTCAATATTTTATGCAAATAAGCTTGCTGTTGAACAGAATTATTTTTTATTTTAATGAACGGGAGCAAATATTTTATGAAATAAATATATTATCCGCTAACTCTCTCTCCGGATTGATTAAAGCTATGTGTGGCCCACCTGAATTAAATAAAATAACCTATAAAAGGTAGAAAGGGTGAAAGCTTCGTAAATATTTTGTGTGGTTACAGTGTAGAATAGATGGCCCCTTGGCGAAGCCAATTTTTTGGCTACTAGAATCAGTCGTCAAATTATAAAGTAGTATAAAGTATATAAGTAGAGAGAGATGTTCCGAGAGTAATGAAGCGATGTCGAAGTAATGAAGAGCCGAATTCATTCTGGCACCTATATAAACATCACCAAATCCTAGGGGCTCCTTATTCTGCATTTTAGCCAATACTTTTACAGTAAACAGTGACCGCGATAGCTGAGTTTTCACAATCACGAACTCGTGTCTGACGAGTCTTGAGTTCAAGTACTGCTGCCACAGAAGATCAACAGTGCAGAGGGTTGATGTCCATTAAATATGTCGAAGCTCAAAGTCTTCACATTCATGTGGTATGGTATTTTGGAGAGAGAATGCAAGCTCAGGAGTCGTCCTTGTTACTTGACCGTTCTTCAAATTTCGATGCCCATCATAAATATTTCTCCTGTTGCTTTGAAGAGCGATGTTAATAAAAATTCAAATCAAGTTCTACAACAAATTGTTAAAGTATTTAGAAATCAAACTGTTCATACTTGTTATTTTAATTTGTTTTTCTACAATCATGCATAATTTCTTTTGTATATTACTGCTTACTAACCTCGTTAATAAGTCACTAAATGTCCGTAATTCATATGACGTCACGATCCCATGACAGCTGATTAAATCGTATGCTGCCGGACAAGTCAAAAGTGGAATGAGTTTGTACTTTTTGATTATTTCATCGATTGAAGCGATTCGGTGTGCTGCCAGCTTTTGCTCTTTACAAAAACTTCTTGAAAAATGTTTTTCTCAGTAATATTGGCGTATATAAGTACAAACCAGTGTTTGACTCAAAAGCTACATCATAAAAAAAAAACAGATTTTGTGTTCTTTTGAAAATAATCTGGAAGAATCTGAATACTAGTATATCATTACCCAATCATTAAATTTGAAAATGCATATGGAATTTACAAACACGATGCTAATGTTAGCATTCTTGTAGCCATCATAAATAAAGTCCACTACATAAATAAACAATTTTTTTTAACATGTCATTTAAATTTTTGAAAGAAAAATTGATCCAAATAGATTTTAATTATTTTTAAGTATAAAATTAACTATTTATCAAGCAATAGTATAGTGTGTGGATTTCTACTGAATATTGACTACTTTTTTTTTTGGCTATCGAGATAAATGATTACCCACTATTTCGACGTTGTCTTAAATTCATCTATGTTTATCTAATAGGCTAAATTTATGAATTTATGACAGTCTTATTATAAATACACTACTGGCCATTACTACACAACTACACAAAGAAGAAATGCAGATAACAAAAATGTATGAGTTGGACAAATATATTATACAGGAAACAACAGGTAATAAAATTTTCAAGAAATTTGGCTGTATAGATCCTGAGAAATCAGTACCCAGAACAACCACCTCTGGTTGTAATAAGAGCACTTATGCATTGAATGAAACAGAGATTGGATGACATAGACATGGTACAGATGCCCATGCAGTTTCAACACGATGTAACAGCTCATCAACCGTAGTGATTGGCGTATGGAAACGAGCCAACCTCAGACGTTTTCTAATGGCAAAAGATATGGTGAACTTGCAGGCCAGGACAACGGACGAACGTTTTCCGCATCAAGTAAGATCCTTACAACACCGGCAACAGGCGGTCGTGCATGATCCTGCTGAAACGTAAGGTCTCGCAGGGCTCGAATATCACGGGCCACGGGTCGTAACACACCACAAATGTAACGTGCACTGTTCAAAGTGTCGTCAGTGCGAACAAGAGGTGACCGAGATTTGTATCCAATAGCACCCTATACCATCATGCCAGGTGATGGGCCAGTATGATGATGATGAATGCATGCTGCCAATCTGTGTTCACCACAATGCCGCTAAACATGGATACGACCATCTTGTTGCTGTAAAAAGAACCTGGATTTGTCTGAAAAAATGACGTCTCACCATTCGAGTGCCAAGGTTCGTCGTTGATCACACCATTGAAGACTCTCCTGTCTGTGATACTGCTTTGAGGGTAGCCGAACTGACAGTCCATGCTGCTGGAAAAGTCACCGAACTGTTCGAGCAGACTCTTGTTATCTTGCAAACGACCCCAATTCTTGACTCAGGGCTTACAACATGGCTGCACGATACATTAAGGCCATGCGTGTAACATGCCTCTCTTCTCGGCTGCTAGTGATAGAGGGAGGGGGGGCATTCCGTATTACCTTCCTGAACCCATCGATTTCATATTCTGCTAACAATCATTGGATCTCTACCGACTCGAGCAACAATACTGCGATACGATAAGTCACAATCTTGGTACGTTACAATTCAACCTTTATCAGAGTCAGAAATGTGCAGGTACGCATTTTTGCTTCTTACACGAGGCATCACGACAACTTTTCACGGGCAGCATCTCTCAAATGCAATCTGTGTATGGGAGACCAAGGCAAGATGACGAATGCCTTAATTTTTCCGTATTCCACTAGGTAGCAGCATCAAACGAACACTACTGGCTCTCCTTTTGGCCGTTCGTTAAACAATAGTATAGACAAGCTGAAATCGCCATTTTTGTGTCAATTGTGAAGCTTTGATTGTTTTCCACTGTCACGATATAACTTTTATGCATGTGTCAATAAGCTCTGCTACAGATGCAGGTAAGATATATCGTTTCTCTTTAATATTTATGAGTAACTTGGCTTAAATGCCATCTATTACCATAAATAAATGTCAATTAATTGCCTTCCTTCATGGTAATGAGAACGAATATTTTTAAACAGACAGTCTGGGGCAAGAAGACGAGCTCGTCAACTTGCCTCGTGTTTCGGAATTTATTAAACTATGTTGTCCATTTTATTAAATCCTGTAAACACTTGTTTGTATGTGTGTTTGTCCGCGCGACCTTGCTCTTCCATCTCATCTGGAGCTAAGGGTGCATCGGATCGGGAAAGGTTTCGTTCGAAAGGGGGTGACCAGAGGAAGACATTTCTGCCATCCGCTAAGCCCTTCCCCCTAAAGAGGAAGGAATGTAACAATAATTTGTTGTATTAGAGCTACTGGCTTTTACCTGCCACCTTTTTCTGAATTTTTGCGAGAAAAACGAATGCTTCATGAACTTGTAGAAAGAGCCCCACCAGGAAATATAGGCCACAGTAGTGATAACGGCTGGAACAATGAGGACACCTTTTTCTCTTTTTTGAAGCACATTTATCTTCATGTGAAACCAAGCAAAGAATCTCCTACTCTGTTGATTTTTGACAATCATATAACTTTGCAGGCTATCTTATATTGCAGAGCAAAAAACATCATTCTGGTTGTGTTGCCACCCCACACATTACATCGTCTCCAGCCCCTTGTTGTGTAGATATTTTTGGACCAATTAAAAACGCACTATATCCAAGCATGAGACAACTTTATGGTCACTCATCCAGAACAAACTATCACAGACAAAAATATTGGTGAGGTTTTGAGCATCACTTACTTCAAATCAGCTACAATTGAAAATGCCGTTGAAGGGGTTTAAAAAATGTGGGGTCGAGCCTCATAATCCTCTAGTGTTTAGTGAACATGACTATGATGCTACAAAAACTACTAACCATGATGCTGTTGGCGATGAAACTGAGAATAATAGTGCTAATCCTCAGACCCTGGTAGTAGAAAACTAACTTATAAACCCTCCAGAAAAACCAGAACTTACGGCAAATGCTGATTCCGATGCACCAAAAATGCCTGTTAGTGTTTTTTTTATTTCAAACTTTTGCCTAAAACAACATAATGTGAGGGGGGAAAAAAGAAAAAGCAAAAAACTGAGTTCTAGTATTCTTACAAGCACACCCATCAAAGAAATGTTAGAACAAAGGGAAGAGCAGAAGGAAGAACAGAAAGTTTTAAAAAAAACAAAGAAAAGAAGCTCGTGAAGCTAAAAAGGGAGTAAGAAACTCAAACTAAGTTCCTGTAGGCCTAAATCTATAAAATCCAGGCCAAACATTCCAGTTGCATCAACTTCAAAGGACGGTGTTATAAGATGTCCTGCTTGTGAAGAGGAACCCTCCAACAGAAGAATGGATCCAGTGCTGTAAATGCCAAGAGTATTGGCATGAGGAATGTTCCAATTATGAAAATGGCATTTTTATTTGTGACTATTGCTAGGTACACAACTAAACACTTCAACATTACGTTACAATGCATTACACTTAGTTTGATACTTTGTAAGATATTAAAACACAGTTATCATCTGTTAAATCATGTAACATTTTCATGTAACCTTAATAAATCGTAAAAGACGATTTGTTAAGGTTATGAAAAAATAAAATTATTCTTTACTTCTTTTATTTGAAAAATTAAATGGTAATATATTTTAATACTACAAAGGACTACTCTAACAGTTAATGTAAAATTAATTTTACTATCCTTAAAAATAAATTAATAAGCAACAAAAAAATTGTTAACATAGTCATCTTGCCCCGGTCTCCCCTACGAAAAACCGGTTGAACAACTTCCTCATTTATACACATTATAGGTGTCGCTGCCGTTGCCTGCTTTGTCTCAATGCGCTGAAATGCTAATCATTTGCATATTACAGCATCTTCTTTCGGTCGTTTAAATTTCAAGTCTGTAGCATATCGCCTTCTTGGTGCAGCAATTCTAACTGCCACCCCAGTAGTGTACAATTACATGTGAATTCAAAACATACCGACATTAGACTAATACTTGTTGTTCTACTTATAAAGTTTAGATACAATTTCAAATAAGTAAATTATGTGTATAAAGATGCTCAAATGTTAGAATTCATCTAAAGTTTTTCAATTTTTAAAAAAAAATCTTATATTATAAGTATGTACTTTTTAAAAGAAAATTTCTGCAAAGAGCAAAAGTTGGCAGCAGTGAATCGCATGATGTGATTGGCTGAAAACACGTGATTGTATTTATCGCGTGACTATGACGTCACATGAATTTATGTTGTTGTTGCTTATGTCCATGTCTAGTCGAGCTAGATCAAATCCATGACATCACTTACTTTCTGAAAGTCCATTACCTTCATTGGATATTTATAAATTTATAATTTGATTGGTTAGAAACACATGATTGGCGTTATCATGAGAATATGAATTTAGCCCATTAGTCTTTTAAGGTACTTCCGTATCATCACAACCTATTGGCGACATTATATGAAACGAAGCATATAGCTGCCAATTCAGCGCGGCACATAGGGAATCGCAGTTGCCTGCTTGGCGAGTTATTAATAGAATTCGCGATTGTTGCGATAATACGTACCGCTTTTA
Organism: Trichonephila clavata; assembly: GCA_019973975.1. NCBI lineage: Eukaryota > Metazoa > Arthropoda > Arachnida > Araneae > Nephilidae > Trichonephila > Trichonephila clavata. Next base: position 71,562 of record BMAO01023707.1, read on the forward strand.
ATTATACTTTTAGAACATTTGAGGTTATTTGATTTCTGTTATCACATTTATTCTTCCACTCTAAAGTGACGGTATTACATCCAAAAGAGTAAAAAAATAGTTGTGATTTATGTGATTTTATTACACCATTAAAATTATTCTTATAATAGTATCAATTTTGAATAGTGTGTTAATCCTGTGGAAATTCTAGTTTTCTTTGCAAACCTAGATTATATTTTATCGATTTGAATGCAATAAAGTGTACATAAAAGATAAAAGAAATTAATGAAAAAGGTTTTTTTCTGAAATAAGACTTTCAAAACTATATTTCTGAATTCTTTATTAAGTAATGAACACCAAAATAACGAATCATTAAAACAGACATAAAAATATTTTCAGAAATCGAACAGAAAAAAATAATTCTGGAGAAATTTTCTTTGCTTTTGCTTTTTCGGTTTCACTTCATTGAACTCAAATCGATAAATTATTTAAAGTTTGAGGATGATAATATTTCTATAGAGTTAACACTAATTTCATGAAATTAAAAGGCTGATAGATGAGAGGTTTAAAATTATAATACGAAAGGAAAAAAGAAGGAAGATACAAACCTTCTTTGTGTGTAATTTTTTTGAATAATATATGCATTTATAGTATTCCAATAATACTCACTAAGTCTTAGAGAAGCTTCATGTAATTAGAAGTCACTTCATTGTGTTCAAGAATTCAATATGGTTTACAGACGGGAATCTTAAGAAATCTCATACGAACACCATCAAAATAAGGAATTCAAGATGACGATCACATGCACAATTTAAAACTCTTATTTATCGGCCATTTGAAATTCTTAAATACATTACTTATTTTGTGAATTTCCTCACTCAGATTAATTCCATTTATTTGAATGCAATACAATGTATTCGAAAGAGAAAAAAAAACAATTAAACAATGAACAAAGCCTGTAAAATTGAAAATATTTACCAATTTTCTCAAAAAGTATTTTTTTCAAACATCAGAAAACTTAGAATCGAGTCGTTTTATGTATAGGCATCTCAAACTAATATTTGAAGGAAAAAAAACTTTTTTATTTACATTACTTTTTTCTTTTCCTTTATTTTTTATGCTACATTTTGTATTTTATTGTGATAAAAAATTTAACAGTCTGAATTTGAGGATGAAAATATTTATTACATGAGATTAAAACTACATCCATGAACTCAAAATGGCTGACAGATAGGAGAATAAAATGACACGAACAAATCCAGAAGAACAAGATAATTAATTCGGTCGGCGGACTTATTAATTTATAATTATTATTTATGCAGATTTAATTGATATACGAATATATTGGAATATTTGTAGATATGACAAATCTAGTAAATCTCAATATGAGTAAATAGATGTAGAAGCGACTGAATAATAGAGCCATGTGTTTAATTCCGTTTCGTAATGACGCATTAATACAAATACCTTACTGATCTTATTAGGCAAGTAAGTACTGAAATTTCCATAGTGATTGTAGAGTTGGGAATATTCTCTGGTTAATATAACTTACTGTAGATAGAGTTAGAATCATTGTACAACACGGGAACTTATACAAAAAATATTGTTAAGTACAATGTGTGGAGGAATATAAACAGGAATTTTAAGAACTGGATTTTTTAATGTTTCCCTTTTATTTTTACCTCGAGATTAAAAGCCTCTGCACTTTATAAAGTTTATGTATAATTTATATTTTAAATTCACTCATGCATATGACTTATAAAGTGTCAGTATTTGTATGTTAATGAATGGCAACAAGCAAAATAAATTTTCTGGTATGTATTAAGTTTTGTATTACAGAGAAAAAACGCAATTGGGGAAATTTAAAAATTATTATTTGATATAAAACGCACGGTATTTTAAAAATAGCTCAGTAACTAATTATTAAATTACATTCAAGACAATGGTAGGCATAATAATATTACATTTGCTGAAAAAAGTATTTTCTTGTGATTTTACATTGTTAAAACCCCAGTTCATCGACCCTTTGGAAATGATTATTCACGCCAGAAAATTGTTGCAAACCTCCCTCCCCCCTGTTTTTGTAAAAACGTGTTTTGCTTATTAGATGTAATGAACCCCTTTGAAGCGAGTAGCTGGTACTATAACCAGCTCCGAACTAATTTTACAATTGGTAATTTATAGATTATTTAAGTTTTTTTGATATTATTAATTGAGATGTGAATTTATTAACTAAATAAAACGAACTTGCAAATACCGAAAAAAAGCCTGTTTTACATACATTTTAAAAATACATTAGGATGTAGCGTTAGAAGATGTAGAGCCTCATTTCACATGAATTGAACGATAATAACTTTAGATAACCCTATGTCATATAAAACGTATTCCAAATCCGAACAAAGTCTAGAGAATAAAGTGTCAAATCAGGTGAAGTCCTGATATACACATCACTTACAGTGACTTGAAATTACGAGGTTCGTCGCACTAGCCCTCATATTGATTCGAAATACGATGTAAATAAAACAAAGAACCAATTATAGAAATTCAAGCAGAAACTAAGGAAAAATTTGCTTAAAATCTTTAAAAGACAAATCTTTTTTATATTTTGCAATTTTTATTGTTGAGAGCGAAATTATAGTCAGAATTGTTTGCTTTAAAACATTCCTAGCATTCTACAGAGGAATTTGCTACCAGACCGACAGACTTGCAGGATGTTTAGGGAATATAGAGACGACTCGGGGAATCATTTAGGAATGCAGGATCAAAAATGCCGTAGCGGCGAGCTATGGTGCAAAGAAGAAGAGAAAAAGAACAGAAACTGCAGTACGTTAATGGGACAGAAAACACTTTATTAAACGGTTTTAATACAACAGATGATTGAAATTATAGCTGTGAAGTTTGGCTGCGATGCTACATGGAATTCTTGATGCTCTGGAAGATTTCTCTAAGCAGTCTTCCGGCAGATGGCGCTGAACGGAAGGTTTCACGAACACCGATCCTGCTGGAAGTCGTCACTTACGATCCGTTTCCCGAGGTAGTAGAATGAACTCGTATTCAAACGAGTAACTGTTAGACATGCTGATAGTGTATGGAGACGTGCCTGTAACAGGCACGCCACTCTGCGGTTCTACTAGGAACGTTACCCGAACATGCGTGTTCCACATCACACGATCTCAGACCCATATTTTACCTCCCCGGAGCCTCCCCCTCCTCACTATTTCCAGAGAAATTCCCTCCTTCAGTTCTTACCTCAGCAGTTTTGGTTCGGGAGAGATTTTCCCTTAACTCTCTTACTCTGTTTCCTTTCTTTGTTTTTGCTGTTTGGATAGAGAGAGAGAGAGAGAGTTTTACCATTATCCACTACTATGGATACGCCATGTCCCTGACTAGCAACCATAAGGAAAAGATAATGGCATGGTTTGACCACTCTTGTTCATTTTTTACTTTACGACAACACGGACTACCCATCCAAACACAATTTTGTAAATATGTAAAGTAAATTAATGAAATTGTTTGGAATTAAAGTATAGAGGTACAATATTGTATAAACTGCTTTCAACTTGTTAATTATCATTTTTTCATCGCTTATCCCGCTTTGCTATCTTTTACTTTTAGACATTCTTATTCTTTGTTGAGTCACTGCCATTGTACTGGTACCACAAAGGTTTTCTTGAGCTTTGATCATTGCAAAATCGTTAATAACATTGATTTCCTTGGCAATATCGTTTTAAGTGCATAGAAACATCAAACTGTTAAGTTTTTTTTATTTTCCATAGTATATCTTATTTCAGTCTTTACTCTCTAAAGGGCAGAAATGCTGCTCTCATCACTCGCTAGGTGGTGGTACGTCCAATGTAATTTAAATTTTCTCTCTTTTTGCCCTTTAATTTTTTTTGCGCCCTAGGCACATGGTTAGTGTGCCTAATCATGGATCACCATCATCCCCACCTATCAGAGGACTTCATCTCTCAAACAAGTCTCCCCCATTTCACAGGCAACACTCACTATCCTGTTATGGGACGGAGGATCGCGTTGCAATCCATGTTCCACAATCCATATATTAGCGTCTATCAGTGTGCCTAAGCGGAAAGGCGGCCCTGGATGACCTTCAAAAGTGTCAGCAGAACAACTGGTTCTTTTTGGTGTACGACGTCCGTTCCTTCAGTAGATGACCTCTTCGCTCGAATATCTTTAATTACCTGGAGGATTTGTGACATGATAGGAATCTTCCAGAAAGTAAGAAATTCCATGCAGTGCCACTCTCATGTCTGGTGGACGACTTCTGGTCGTAATTTCAAACACCTGTTGTAGTACAACCTTTCAATTAAATGTTTTCTGTCCCGTTACTATTAATGCTGTTTTCGTTCTTTTTCTCTCCTTTTTGGACCATGACTCGTAACTACGGTACTTGCGGCCTTTCATTCTTATGTGATTCCAAGTCGTTTCTGTACCCTCTACACACCCTGCAAGTTTGCCGGCCTGGTAGCTAATCTCCCTGTATATTAATATTTAGAAATGGTTTTAAGAATTGATTTTCTTAACGTTTAAAGTACTATCACGCCTTAACAAAAAAAATCTATGAAATGTTAGCACAAAGGTGTTGCCTAAGCTAACGTCAACTATTGAAAGAATGCTCTTTTATGATGACTTTTTTTTCGAAAAACAGTAATAATCATACCAGAACGAACATATAAACTAATAAGTGTAGCGATTAGTTAAAGTAATGATAGTTCAAATTCGTAACAAATTTTAAAAATTTACGTAAAGAATAAACTTTCTAATTTAGACATAGACGAGTTAAAGTGAGATAATATGACGTCATATAACCAGAGTTAAGGAAAATCGCTTAAAAATTGACTTAAAGAAAATTTGAAAGGAATTTAGAATAAATCTCATTAAGGTGCACCGCATCGTGACTCATTATTTCATTTTCTGATTTAAGCGTCAGTCGTTCTGTTTTTGTGCTAGATTACACAAAACACACAAACTCTTTCAGACTCATCCGAACAAACCTCCCCCTCCTTTCAGATTTTCTTTAAACAAGATATCAATCATTGGCATGGTCAAGCAATTTTAGCGCGTTTTTCACATGTTGTATTTTACAATAGGAAAATTCGGGAAAACTATGGGAAAATTTAAATATGATTCGGCTCGTCTAGGGCACAAATGCGACCAAATACCGAAAACCCGAGGTCAATTGGATGCTTATTGACTGAGAAAAAGATACGACAAAATATGGAACGAAGACGAAATATGCATCCTAATAGCGCTTTTGTTCCACTACGTGAAAACGCGCTAAAAACAATAAATTATTTAGTAGCTTACAAATGTTTATCTTCCAACTCAGCATAATTTAAACCAATTTCAAATGCATATACTCCTGAAATATCTTAATGAAAAAATAACTGCTATAAACATTATTGATTTACCAGCTGGCTAGCGTAATAGATTTGTCGCTGGTCTTCAACACCCAAGTCTGCAGGCAATCATGATGCAAAAAAGAGACAGCGTCCATCTCGTGTTGTTATACGGCATGTTAAAGATCCCTAGAGTGTATGTTTGGCTTGAGTAATAAAAAATAGAATGGGAAAAAATTCCCAGAACAATTTCGCATCGTCACAGCTCAAGTGCCTCTCTGGAGAGAAAACTAGGCATCAAAATTATATTGTGGTGATTGATATCCACCTATAAGACGCCGTACTAAAACGTGATACCAGTTCTTGAGGAATGTACTAGGTCTGCAATAATAAAAGACCCCGTTTGAAAAAAAACCGTTTTTGATAAACAAGTTTTTTAATTTTTCTATACCTCAAAATGCTATGAGCTTGCTGAAATTTTTTGTATCACCATTTTTTTCCTGCTAATACACTAAAAAAAGCTACACACCTTAAATCTTTTTTCACTATAATATTGAACCTTTAATATCACAGAAATAAGATTACCATACAACCATTGGCTTAAGATACGCAAAATGTAAATTTCTCATAAAACGCATTCGCTTTCACACTTCAGGTATTTTATTGGGGCCTCTTACACCATTTGGCTGGTTTGTAATCTTTATTGCCGTCATCCGTTACTTGACATGGAAGTCATCGACTCACGTGACTCTTATCAGCCAATAAATATATTTCCCACAGAACACCTTTCAACGAACATCTCGTAAAAATGATTCGTCCCGTAATCCTTTGCACCTGGCCATAAAAAAGATATCGGAGTGGAAAAGAAATGACTCTGAGGTAAAGATTAATAACGACTTATGCTCTTTTTTCTTTTTTTTCTCTTCTTCTTAGGTTGGTTTTGTTTCTTATTATTGTAAGAGTAAATAGCAAGAATGTTCTATCTCTTTTTATGGGATGTAATTACTACTTTTAGATCGTTACAAATTGAACTATCATAAAGATATGTTCGCGGAAAGGTGTTAATTGAGTTCATGTTGTTTCGTATACTAGAAATCTTCAACACAGAATTTGAATTTGAAAACCTAATTAAAATGTGGCTAAAAAATAATCTTAAAATATATGTGTGTGTGACGCCAGTGACGCACATTTGTTTAATACCTTGACAGCACAGTTGTGAAAGAAACACAATAAAATAACAGACTTATTAAATGTAATTAGTTTTAATGCTATTATATAAGCGGTTCAAGATTAACATCTAATAAAAATTCATTGAAATTTCAATCAACACAAATGCAATTCTTTTTTTGAAAACGTGTTTTTTTTTTTTAAAGTTTAAAAATAGTTCTCAATCTCAGCATTACATTTAATAATTACTTGAAAAACTCTTTCACTGATAAGACAAATTGTCCTTTATTAATGAAAAGTAATAGGAAAAGTTGGCTGCTTACTAATTGAATTTCTGTAAGGATTTAAACTTGCTATCTATTCTTAATCAAGATACCAGGTACCTACCGGGAAAAAATTAAGGATACATATACAGTAGACCACAAAAGTGTTCGTGCACTTGCAATTTCCTATAAAATTTAATGTTTTCGACTAATAAAAACTAATATATTGGAATTGGAATTTTTTTATGATATCTGCAACTTGTTAGTAATGGAATGACGTAATTAATTTTTAGCCTATTATTTTTAAAAATTAATAATCAAAAAGCTACTAAAAATTACGCCACAAAAGTCTTTGTACACTTAACAAAAAACTCAACATAACTTTAAATATTATATTTCTTTCTTAATTTAGTACTTAGTAGGATTGCATTTTAGTGTTCACAACAACTTTTAAACGTCTTAGTATAGATTTAATCAGTTTTCGTAATTTCTGCATCGATTTTCCTCCATGCTTCTGTGATTATTGTTTAAATTATTGTGAAAATTTAAAACATTAAATTTTATTGGAAGTTGCAAGTGTGTACGAGCACTTTTGTGGTTCACTGTATATATATAAAAGAAAAAAAATGAGACGCACACCAAGAATTTTCGTATTTCCCGTCGCAGATAGACAAAAATAATGTGAATGTTAATAGCTTGAAGGAGCTAAATTAACTATTAACTAAATTGACATTGTAAATTAACTTCAAAAACAGAATTTTTCCTGAATGAAAAGTATTTTTTGATGAATAATTAAAAAAACTTTGTTAGTAAAATAGCTTGTTTATTTTATCAGTAACTTATTCCAGATTTTATTCTAATTTGATAATTAGTTCAATATGTATTCGAGGAAAATCATAAGGGGCCTGTATAGTAAATTATTTTACCAAGAATGGAGGATTACGTCTGGCTTGTTTAGTTTTTGTGCAAAATCGAAAAAACACACACGCATACTCTTTCTTTCATTAATACACATTCAGATAATTCACAAACTCCATCCATAACTTTAACATCCACTAAACAAGCAACATAAAAAAACTTTTTTATGTCAATTCCTACTTAGGTCAACAAAGAAATTTTTTTATTTAAGTTACCTTTAGTAAACAGTGACAATATTAATTTAATTATGCGCATACATAGGACAGAATCACAATATTAAATGACGAAATAGGAAAAGAGATTTTCCGTACAATTTTCCATTTACCTTTTTATATATGGTGTGGGACTATTATTTTTGTTTGTTACTATTTATTCATTAATTAAATTTAATTATTCTAATAAAATAGCATAGCAAAAAAAAAATCACGTACTTAGGACACCTCAGGTGAAATTAGAATCCACAACCTTTGAATTAGAAATCCTACGCGCTATCCATTACGCTACAGGGACATGTCGAGTGATTTCCCTTTTTATATATGCTGTTGGACTATTATTTTTGTTTGTTACTATTTATTCCTTCTTTTAAATTTAATTGATGAATTAATATTTGAAAAAACTGTGAATTATCATTAAGTGTCATCCACTACAAGTTTAAAAAATGAATTTGAACTTGAATGGATGAATAGAAAGTATTTTATTAACGATTGAAAATTTGAACGAGATATATATAAGGACAGAATGAACTAATAGTAGGAATTGAAAAAAAAATTTTGAAAGTGAGACAAAGAGATAAATGGTAATTCCTTACCTTTATGAGTTTTGAAGTTTCAACCTAATCAGTATCGTTTATAATGACAGTTTAAATGTGAAATAATATATGCATGGAATTGATAAAAATTTCATTCTTCTCAGAAATTCCATTTTTTTTTCGGGTCTTAATTCCATAACTTATTTTACTTTAAGTCATCCTTGGGTATATTTTGACAATTTAATCATACCACTTTTATAGTTTAAATATTGACTCACAATGGAACTAAGTTATAGTGTTTGAAACGGTTAATTAATAGAAATTTTAATTAACTTCGCAAACTAAATATTTCAGCCAGGGAATCTCATTTCTTGGGACTGAATTACATAGAGACTTTTATCTCTATAAATTAGGATCAAAATTTCATTCGAATACAAACATTATAAATCTAAATACCGTTTATTTAAAAGAAATAACCTATCTTATATCCACTTTCATTATAGGATAACATGAAAAAAGTTTATCATATTCGTCTTCCGTTGTATGTTCAGGCACATAATCGAAATTTGTTTTATTTTAACTATCACTGTTACTCTTACCCAAAAATAATACTCATCTTCCATTCCATCTAGATCATTGATACTCAACCCACCCTGTGACCCGCCGGACCTTTCTGAGCGGCCCTGTCATTGCCCGTTCACTAACAAATTAAATTATATAAGAAAAAAATGGTGCGTGGAATGCCACGGTTAGAAGTGAAACTGCTTCGGCGACGTTGGTCGTAAGTGCAGAAATACATCTAAGTATATTAAACACTGCTGGAGGAACTTATTAAATTCAAATAAAATTCAAAATTCATAGTCAACCGTAAGCGAATCCCGAACTCTCAATCGCATAATTTTCATTACCATATAAAGCAAATGCTGTGGGGTCACTCCACGACGATCAACACGTCTTAATTCACTCGTGGCCATCAAGAATGGTGTAACTCTAACTCTTTCCCCGAAGCTTCTAAGCTGACCCAAGTAAATTGCTGGGAAAGAGAGCTCCTCGGCATGTTCATCAAATAGCAAGCTTTTTGGTACATTCGCTTCTCCAGGAGCAATACGAAGATATTTCTCTTCATTCCATAACAACGTCTGTTGCTGGGCTGTAAGACTCTCTTCAATAGTTATATTTTCACTGATTTCGTCCTGAAGAACTTGAGACGCATTCTGTTTGAAATTGAAAAAACTATCATCGATTGTAACATCATACATTCTGTACAGTAGAGTAGTTACTAAATATTGCAACCATGTTTTGATGTTTCTTTTAGTAACCAAACCCATCAGATAACAAGTTCTGTGAATTTTCCTCCGTTTGATGTGAACATTGACACAGTAATCATCATCAACATTCCTTGGCAATCGATTGACCATTTAATTGACGGATACTGCAACATTGATTATTTTCCTAATATTCCAAACTGACCGTATACATGTCTTAATCGCCTAATTTGCATGAAAGTTATTCGTGGAGAAATGAGTCTTTCTGATACCATATCCAAAGTAGGAAGATGTGCTGGAATATCTGGGTATACAAAACCATTACATTTTGATAAATTTGGTATACCTTTCCTATTTACACTTTGTCGGCAATTGTAGCACGCTTTAACGTCATCTAAATTAATTCCCGGTAAAATATTTTGTAAAATATTTTTATGCTCAGCAGCAGGCATTCTCATATTATCTCTAAACCATAATCTATCACAAATCGAACACCCGTGACCGAAAGGATTATCAACGAATTGCTTTTGGAAATCTTTGTGAGCATTTTTATGGGAATCATAGTCTTTGTAACGTAAGATAGAATTTATCGATTCACATGCATCAGTTCCAACACGTACTAGACTTGTTGAGGGCTCTGTACTTCTTGACTGCACAGGGTGGTTCACAAAGTCCGTATTAATCTGTGCTGGCATTAGATGAGTCTCAATAGCATTCCCATCATCAGTTATTAAACTCGGCATGAAGAGAATATTTTGCAATGTTTTTTTCCGTGCTCGATATTCTCTCATGTACTCTGATCAAGATTTGGCAGTAGCGCTTGATGAATTAGCACTATTTTTCTTTTTTTTATCACTTTTTCGACTGGACTTTCTGCTAGTTTTTCTTTTATTTTTCTTTCACGAAACTCTTTTCCTCCTTGTGCATTTGATTTAGGCATTCTGATTAGAATCAATAATAATTCAACGCAAATGAAAATTAAAAAAAACAAATTAGCTGCCGAAAACATCACCATGTGGCCAACAATCTAAGGAAATATTTTTAAAAGGCACGCCTTTGCTGCAAGAGCTATTTTGTCTACACCGTAACGCAAACATTGCACCACATATAACCGTTGATTAATGTCCCCTGTCTGGTGAGAAAAGGGGGGGGGAGTCGAATAATTGGGAAGGCAGGCAATCATCCAACTTTTTCATGGATATGACGCAAGTCACAGGGTGTCTCCCCCATTGAGCAAAACGAATCGAAAACCCAACCACGTGAAGAATGAATGTAGAAAAGTTGTAGTTTCTTCGTTTCTACCATCACCTCCTGTATATCTAGGAGGTGATGTTTCTACTGAAATGAATTCCCTCCCCCCTCTATCAACTCCTGACCGCTGATGCTATTTTTAGCAAAGGCGAACCCCTCTCTTTTTTCACTCTGTTTACTCCCTCTCATGGTTCGCTAGCTAACTGAAGAAAAAGCCTGGATGCCTCTAGACTGGTTCTGAGGAAAATAATATATTCCAGTCCTCGCTGTCTTTTCCTCCCGCTAGCTATTTCCTCACCATTGCAATGATTTGGGGGAGATGGCTTGGGAAATCACTACTTCCGTTTCGTTTTCTCCCTGTTACGCAAAACGGGGCAAATTTTCCATTCACTCCGTGAGCATAGAAGTTTCACTTCAACAATGAATAAAAAATTATATGAGAAATTATATCAATCACATATATCAATTTTTCTATCGAAGACGTGCTGAAACGAATCGCGAGATAACTTTTTTCCTTTTTGTAACTGTAACGGTTAGCAATAACGAATAACAGTGAAGTAGCAACCACTTTACGGCTGAATCTAATTTTTTATTCATCCTCATTTCTTCCAAGCAATAAATATATAAAGAATATATGTTGTTTCAAGACAATTGGGATCTTGAGTATTTCCTAGAAAAAATTAACATGAATCGACAACTTGTTTGATTTGTTGTAAAAATGTTATTTTTAAAAAAATATATAATTTTTCTGGAACACAAAAAGCACAAATCTTTCATTGGCTCTTTTTCTTGAGAATCTCTTTCAAGACGAGTAAATTGGTCTTTACAAAAATAAAATCTTTGCAACAGCAACAAAATACTTGGGTGAGTGGGACTTAGGATTACATTTTCACAGAAGTTTCCGGAGGATAGAACTCGCGACCTTTGGTTCCGTAAGCGCGTAACTTACCGCTGGACCAAAATGATCATTTCAGTACGGAGGCTGTTACTGGCTTATAAAGTACCACCGCCATGCATTCCCCTACCAGTGAATCAGTAGGCGAACGAAAAATATCGTGGTTATGGCGAGCGTTTGAGTTGTTGCTGTTGCGTCATTTGGGTCTGACGCCTTGTTTTTGCTGCGCCATGTGTGTCTGACGACTTGTTTGCTGCGTCATGTGTATCTGACGGCTTTGGTTGCTCTTGCGGCGGGTGTATTGCGCCACGACAGCAGCGCGAAGGTTGTGTTTTTCTGAGTTCAATGTCAAGGTCACCAATGAGGTAGAAGTTTCCAGAGGATAGAATTCGCGACCTTTGGTTCCATGAACGCGTAACTTACCGATGGGCCAAAATGATCACTTCAGTCCTGAGGCTGTTACTGGCTTATATAGATACCACCGCCACACATTGAAATCACCCCATAACCTGATAAAAAATGCATCAAACTTGGTAAAAAGGCATAACATTTCTTATGAGTTGAGTCTGATACAGTTTAATATAGTTTTAAAATAAAATAAAAATTATAAGTTTTACTATTTTGATCAATTTTTCGCATTTTATTTGTCCTTGATCTTATAGCCCCCCTGTGGCCATGGTAGCCAAGTGGTCTAGGCATCGGATCGCGGCTAGCGTATCATGAGTTCGATCCCAGTACCACTGAAGACCCGCTGTGTAGGGGAGCGATGCACGTTAAATCTGTCGAGAGCTCAAACATTATTTCGTTGGTGTAGTGTGGTAGTTAGAGAGGGGGTGCCAGCTCAGGTGTCGTCCACGTCACTTGACCTTGATTCAAAATTACGGGGACCGTCCCCAAAAGCCCTCGCGTAACTGAACAGTGGGACGTTAATATTCACTCACTCACCCTATTAATTCTCACGTTGCTTCTGCATGTGGTCCGGTGGGAAAAAAGTGGAGTACCCCTTATCTATTATCCCCTTTTATCTGTTATTCCCTTATCTATAAAGTTTTTTTTTGAAGTGAAACTTCTTTGCGCACGGGAATGAATGGGAAATTTGCCCAGTTTTGCGTAACAGTGAAAAAGCGTACGGAAGTAGTGATCCCCCCGAAACGTTGCCATGGTGAGGAGAGGCGAGAGGGGGTACACCACGTGACTTGCGTCATATCCGTGAAAAAGGTGTACAATTGCTAAGGTGGTACGGAGTGGGGCATCTTGAGTTTGGACTAAAGGCGCTTAGGTATTGGAGATATTAAGTGACTATGCTACTCGTAACGAACTCGTGTGGCGTATTTTCGTAGTTTTTATGTAATAAACGTGCTGTTTTCAACGAATAAACGCACCCAAAATATTACCATTATATAGCTCTTCTCGTTACGGTAGTGTCTGGGACATTGTGTATATGTCACTGACGTTCACGTCAGAATCGCTACGGATAGCGTCTTATAAATAAACACTGTTACTTCTGTGAGTGATGCATTAAGTTTATATTATTAATTTTTATTTCCATTGAGTTAAAAAAAAATTTTGGTCAGAATGCCTAGAACAAATGCCAAAAAAGGAAAAGAGTTTCGTGAAAGGAAAAAAAAGGAAAACTAGCAGCAAGTCCAGGCGAAAGTTTATATATCACCAGGTAGTTCTGTCGCAGCTTTTATCATCTTTATCCATAAAGTTTTAGAGCTGTACACATAAGCGACGGCTGAAATCATTGGATCCGATGATGATTAAAAGCCGATTATCTCAACTGGAGACTTTGATGTTAATTTTGCTTCAGAAGAAGCAAAGCCACTCATTGAATTCTTGAAACGGACTCTGAATTTGACAATGAATGCTGATTCTAGAGAAGGAAACACAATATACGGAACCACGATTGATGCAGTTTTCTCACAGTTTTCACCTACTTCAGTTACCACACACCAATTGTTTCTTTCTTAGAAAATGATTATGCATAAAATTGAAAAAAAAATATTTTTATACAATAAATGAAGTTTGAATTTTATTTGATTAAAGTAAGTTCTCTCAGCAGTTTAATATAATTAGATCTATTCCTGCATTTACGGCCAACGTAGCCAAAGAAGTTTCACTTCTTTTGCGTGGCTTTCCACGTTTTCTTTTTTTTTAAATTACTTAAGAGAAATTGTGGAAATTTAGATGCTTAACAAATATTTTAAGAGTTAAATTGATTTATTTAAAAAAAAGTTATTCATTCAATTTTAAAAATATTGTTTATTTTTTATTAATGATTGATAAACATTAGAAAACTAATTTTCATACAAAAACATATGTGTAAGACTTTTTATTTAAAAAATTCGTATATAATGAAGTCTATATCAGGAATCGAAAAAAAAGGAAAAATAAATTTATTTGAAAAGAACACATTTCTTTTTCTCTTTCGGTAAAAAAGTCATTCATCTGTGCTTTTTAAATTCCTTTCTTGTAGCATAAAAACCGCTTACTTTTAAAAAAATATTTTGTACTCTTTTATCATTTGTGCAAGCAATTAAATTACTATCAATCATTTCAATTCCTTATTTACCCCTCAGTTTTAAGGTGTATTCAATGCTTTATCTTTTGATCGCAATTAAATCCAGTAAAATAGAAATACTTTAATTGCAAATCATTATGGAACCCACGATATATAAAATGCAAGATAATTTTAATAGCTTTTTTTATTCCTGCTTTCAAAGCTCAGGCAAGTGTTGTTTATTTTTTAGCTTGAATAAAAAAAATTATGCTTTATTTAATCGTGCACAAAAACAGTGAATCCATTGCTTATTAATGTCATTCACAGAGGTAATTCTAGGGTGACATCAGGACTTCAAGGACGTCTTCTAGTTTCACCATATTTAACGTACAGCAAGGGTGTCAAACTCGTGGCCCGCAACGAACATTTTCGCGGCCCAGCCAATATATCGGCCCACAATATTACATAATTTTTGTGAAAAGAAAATTAAAAAGCAACTGACGTGCAGCATGGCTAAATAAAGGTTAGATGGTACTGAAATGGTAAAAAAATGCGAAAAAAATTTCCAAATATTAGAACTGAATTTGAAACAAGATCTAAAGATTTTAATTATTTGGAAGGAAAATTTTACCTTCTTTTTAATTTTCTCAATAAATATAGACTTAGTGCCCAGCCATATGCAAATGGAGGTGATCGAGATTTAGTGCCACTCAAATTTGAAGGTAAAATACATTGAAGTGGGTTCTCCCGAATTTTACAAATATTTACCAGCCACGCTTGAAAATACTCGAAAATTCTGGTAATAAATTACAAGGCAAACAAAAAAAGTTATTGCCGTTTTTAGTGACTCAAAATAACATGACATACAAACAGCGTGGCCTATTGTTAGTTCTCGAAGTAATCTTCATCGGCATCCAGCACCTTGTGCCAACGTGTCTCCAGTTGTTCAATCCCCTTGCGATAAAACTCGGGGGTGTGGGACGCAAAGAAGTCCGTGAGAGCTTGGCACACGTCTGCTTCATTGGTGAAGGATTTATACCACGAAGATGATTATACAGGGAATGGAAGAGGTGGCAATCTGATGGTGCAAGGTCAGGTGAGTAAGGAGGACGGTACAAAGTCTCCCAACCAAGTCACTGTATCGTATTCCTGGCCACCAGCGCGACATGCGGCCTCGCGTTATCATGCAATAACAGTACACCTTTTCGATTAACCAGTGCTGGCTCCTTCTGATGCAATGCCTGTTGTTCATGTTCCAACTGCTGCGAATATAGGTCCGCAGTGACCGTTTGGCCCGTTGGTAGAAACTCATAGTGAATCACTTGATAACAAGTCCACCAAGCACAAAGCATAACCTTGCGTGGATGCATAGGTGGTCTTGCGCTGTGCGGGACAGTATCTTGAGGGTGACAACCAATGTTTTGAACACTTGATTGTGTCATGCAGGACCCTTCATGATCTATGCTTAGGAATAAGTCGGCTAGGTGGCGTTGTTGGTTTGTCGTTGGTCTTCTATACCTAAGGTTGCGGGTTCGGTGGATTTTCATGATGCTGAAAATCTACAGTTGCCTTGTCGTATGATTATACGTCATGCAAAAGATCCGTAGAATGTCTATTTGGTCTTGGGTGTGCTCTCGGCAAAATTAAATTTTAGTACATCGCAGTGGAAAGGGTCAGCATAAGAAAATGTGGCACTTCGAAAATACGCTAATTATTTACGAAATTTATGAGAAAGTACTTCCATAAACAAAATAAATAATTGAATTACACTTGGAAACATTCTTAAAACATTTAGTCTCTCAAAGTTTTCAAATACACATACATAATTCACTGCTACTCATCGTAATCCAAAGCACTCATCTTCCTGTGATGAATAAGCTCATAATTGCTTTCGTCACTTGAAGATACAATTTCAGATTATTTTTTTGGCACCATGAAGTAGGAGATAAGTTTTAGCGACGAAGGTTTGTTGGTCAGTTGCTTGTAAACGTCACAATAACCAGATATGCATGATCAAAGTTCATTTGGTGTGAAGAAATTTCACATACTCCTTTCGAAATTGAAGAAATTTTAAGAAAACCTTTTCCAATTTGTTGGAAATCTGTATCCTTGCATATATTTTATCCACTGTCAAAGAATCCGGTTCTTCTTGTCTATCTTCATAATCTATCAAATTATTGATAATGTTACTGCCACTGTAAGTTTCGTCTTCAATCAAGCGCAGGCAGTTGGCGCGTTGAGAGAAAACAACTGATTGTGCTCAGTCGGAAGACTGTTTATAACAAATAAATAGAGCGTCTTGAAGTATATATATGTAAATTACAATGGTGTAATGTGCACCCCCGAACCCCTGCCATGCGGGGGGTGGGAAGCCCAAGGCTTGACTAACGCCAAGCACTTTTTTACCCAAATTATAAAATATTAAAGGCAAATTAAACATTATTCTCCGATCGTCACTGGTACATTTATAGAAAACATTACAGTGGCACCAAAGCCTTTAAAATTCATCTAACGATAAAATAGGTCGTGCAGATAACCCAAAAATAAAATCTCACAAAACAAATTGCACAAAAATAAAATCGCATAAAAAGGACCGCACAAAAATAGGTTCTACTGTACTAAAAACTGAAATATAAACTTAAGTTTTGTAATAAAAAAATAGCCTTAAAGTTAAAAGTAACCTTAGAAATTCTTATTTCTTATAATATTCATTTCTACGTACATCCCACTTTTTTCTACATTATTTCCCAAAGTTCAGGTAACCAAATGAATTTTTTCCCTTCTCTGCACTATATGTCGATGTTTTCCTTAATCACTGTTAGAAAGTTTCCTATAAGAAAGAAAGAGTCTTTTACATTTTCAACCGGTCTCAATAAAAAGATCGCGCGCGAACCATTTTAGTTACTTAATTAACCACTGTAACGCACGGTATAGTTCCAAGACCGAAATGTAGGTGCCGCCATTACAGTATTGTCTTGGAACGGAAGTGTGACTGTACGAAACACTAGTATCGTCAGAGAGAGTTTGGATCTGGACAAGCGTGTGTCCCCATTTTCGATGTCCAATCCTGGACTATGTAAACTTTACTTATTTTCACTTATTTTCTCTAAATGTTTGTCTTGTAATTGTCTAAGTGTCTGTTCTTTGTAACTGTGCTATCTTGTATCATTAAATATATTAATTTACCCCGAGATTCTATTAATTACTTTTGGTTACCCCAAGTAATGACGCAAGCGGCAGTTACAATTGGCGCCCGAACAGGGACCCGACCCCGGCTCTCTCTCGCTTTTTCCCCCCACAGCCTTAGGGGTGGAAGGGTTTGTCATCCGGACAACAAGAGGCAGTTACAATTGGCGCCTAAACGTCGGCCCGACCCCAGCTCTCTCTCGCTTTTTCCCCCCACAGCCTTAGGGGTGGAAGTGTTTGTCATCCCGACAATAAAAGGATTCGCACCCTGCGAATGAATATTTTCATCTAGAAAACCTGTTAACAGATAAGTGTTGTTTATTCTAAATTACCAGGCTCTGTTATTGTGTGTGTGTATAAGATTATTATTATTATTCATAGTATATATTGTGTGTTACAGGAAAATAACATAATTGAATTTAAAGTTGATATTCATTTGTCAGTTTTCCTAATCTTTTGAAAACGAAATTTTCATTCTATCGGTTGATCTGATTAAAGCTATTTGAAGGTTAATTATTTATGGGAGCATATTTTCTTCCTAATTAAGAATTTTATGCTAATAACACGTATATGGTTTTGTTATCAAGAAATTATTGCAATTCTTTTAATAATTTTTTTTTCTGTTCTTTTTATGCCTAACATAAAAATAATTCTTTTGAAAGTATATGATTGATTACGAAGTATTACTATATAACATTTGAAACCTTGTATGTTATTGATAAAGTATTTACATTTCTGTTTTTATTTAAAATTTTTGGAAAATATTTTCAAGTACTCCTACTAAGTGTAAACAAGTTTGTACTATTGATAACTTCAGTGAATGAATTAAATTATGAACGGTATTTCTATTTAGACGTATTTGAATTGTTTTTTTAATCCATTTCATGTTAACTGCTGAAACTTTTTTTGATTAATAATAAGTATTATATAAATATTATTATTTTGGTTTTGATGTACTAAATTAGAAGATAGTTGATATTGAAGAATTTGTTTTATTTTAATATCATTAATAATGATTTGTAAATTAATTATCACATTTTGAAATTAGAGAATTTTATTGTCATTCAGCTAGTGTACATTATAGTATAGAGTATCTTTTTTATATGTAACAGAAATTTTCAGATTGCATAAATATTGTTTGACTATAATATTTCCAGATCTCAGAATTGATAGTTTTGAATGAACTTTAATTCATTACCTTTAATTGAACATTAATTAGCGAAATTTGAAATAGACTAAAAAACGACAAAAAATTGCCTTTTTGGGAAGGTCCAGAAAAGAGGATTTAAGGAGGTTGGCAACAGAATTGGGTCTGGCTCCGTCGGACAATCTCAAAATTATTGAACTAAAAGATCTCATAACCAATAGTGATGGATATGATGAGGAATTCGTCAAAGATGTGCTCAACGTCATTGTAGAAGAACGTACAACAACAGAAAAACAAAAAGCTATGGAACTGGAGGATAAACAGAAAGCTGTGGCTGTGGCCCAACAACAAGAAAGAGAATTCGAACTGGAAAAGTGGAGAATTCAACTTGAAATGCAGAAGCTGTCACAAGCACCTGTTGTAAGCCAACAGTTAGAAAACCCGAAGCTTGAGTTAAATAGAATTATTCCGAGATTCAACTCAAAAGAAGATGAAATGGGTCTATACTTGACAATTTTTGAACGTCAAGCGAAGTTCTTGAACATTCCTGAAAAAACTTGGACTGCATACCTGATTGGCTCATTGCCACCTGATATAGCTCAGCTCATCGCAAGAGAAGATGAAAATGATGCTCAAAACTATGAAAAGGTAAAAGGAATGCTTCTCAAAAGATTTCGAGTTACAGGAGATAAGTTTAGGCAGTACTTCTCCCAACAGAAGAAAAACTCGAATGCAACATGACGAGACTTTTATTTCGAATTGAATTCTTATTTTGAAGGTTGGATCAAAGAATTGAAGATAACCACGTTTGATCAACTTAAAAGTCTAATAGTTGCTGATCAATAAAAAGAAAAACTCCAGCAAATATCAAAGAACACTTTCTGGATATTTGGGCTGATTTGAACGATCCTTTGGAATTGGCTGAGAAGTTGGACGGATATGACAGCCTAAGGCTGTAATGAAAAATAATCCAAATCAGACTTTCAAGAAGAAAGAAGAATTCGGGAAACCCTTTCCAATAAAGAAAAGTCAACCTGTTGGAGGATACCATGATAACCACTCCCCAGGACCCTCTAGAACAGTGCCTAGGTTCCCAAGTTCTAGAACTGAAGGAAGAAAGCCCATACAATGTTACGGATGTGGGACTCCTGGAGTCGTCAAATCAAAGTGCCCTACCTGCACGAGAACAAATGAAATAGAAACAGAAGTGAACTGTATGACGTTATTCAACTTGAACTCAGACTTGTATCCCTCAAGTGTGATTGTTCTCAAAATTTTTGGTGAAAAGATTGCTGTATGTGCTGATACTGGTGCTTCCCATACCATTGCAGGCGAGAAGCTATTTAAATTCCTACAAGAGCACGGTATCACCTTTACGAACAAGGTGATTTCCTTTATGATGGCTGATGGAATTCGGCAGACCATTACAGCTCTGAGAACTGTCGTCGACCTGTATATTGAGGGCAAAGTTATTCCAACAGAATTTCTAGTATTACCTGAAGCAAAAGGGAATAAGACTTTGTTAGGACTGGATTTCCTCAATGCAGCTGGAATCGTTCTTGACGTCCAGGGTGGAAAATGGCATTTTTCCGAAAATCCTCGGAAACAGTACATATTCTTCAAAAAGACTTTAAAAGATTTGAACATCAGTGCGTTCGACCTTCGAGAGGATGAGGCTAAACATCTATCTCGAGAACAGGCAAGAAAACTCAATAAACTCCTGGACAAAAATGAGACATGCTTCCAACCAGGGGAGAGCCCACACCATTTATCGAGCACCGTATTGACACGGGTGATCACCCCCCAATAGCAACGTCTCCCTACAGGATGAATCCTATCAAGAAAGGGATTTTGAAGGAACAGATCGAAGAACTGCTGAAGCAAAATATAATTGAAGAATGCGAGTCTCCCTACGCCGCACCTGTGGTACTTGTTCCTAAACCAAATAGGAAAGTACGTCTCTGTGTCGACTACAGGAAGTTGAACTCTGTTACGAAAGTGGATACCTACCCCTTACCACGAATGGATGATCTATTGAATGAAGCTACACCGACATCCTACATGTCAACAATTGATTTGCAATCAGGCTACCATCAAGTAAAGGTTGCTGATGTTGACCAGGACAAAACTGCTTTCATTTGTCCTTTTGGAACTTACCGCTATTTGCGTATGCCCTTCGGTCTAAGGAATGCTCCAGCCACCTTTCAAAGATTAATTGACAAGTTTCGAAGTGGCTTGAAAAATGTTTTCGCACTTTCTTATCTAGATGACATCATTGTCCTTTCAGAAACATTTGACAAACATCTGGAAGATCTCGAAAAAGTTTTTGAAAGACTCTCTATCTTTAAACTTCATGCAAACCGAGATAACTGTCGCTTTGCCTGTGACCGTGTGAAATATCTGGGATTCTGGATAACGAAGGATGGAATTGAAGCTGACCAAGAGAAGATCTCTGCTATTCAAAATATTCCAGCCCCTACCAATGTGAAAGAAGTCCAATCTTTACTACAAACCTGCTCTTGTTTCGTCGATATGTCCCTAACTTTGCTGACATAGCACGCCCGCTTAGTAAGCCTCACTAAGAAGAAAGTGGAGTGGCACTGGGTCCTGAGCAACAAAATCCTTTGAGACGTTGAAGATGCGCCTAATGACTTCTCCTATACTGAAGCAAGCTGACGGATCAAAACCTTTCACCATCCGCACCGACGCAAGTAATTATGCCTTGGGAGCAGTCCTTCTCCAAGGAAGTGGCGCCGATGAACATGTCATCGAATATGCAAGTCGTCTGATGATCCCAGCAGAGCGAAACTACTCCACAACCGAGCGGGAAGCCTTGGCGGTAGTGTGGGCTTTAGAGAAGTTTAGAGGCTTCGTAGAAAATCAGCAAATCTTCCTCGCGTCAGATCATCAACCTCTTAAATGGCTGTTAAGTATAAAGTCACCTTCTGGCGTCTGGCAAGATGGGCCTTGAAAATTCAATCCTTCAACCTGAAGATTGATTATACCCCAGGAAAAGCTAACGTAGTAGCTGACATGCTGTCAAGACCATCGTACACTAAAGGCGCAGCCTCTGATGTGTGTGCCATCACTGTGACATGCCATCCAGGAAGTCCAGTGATATTCGAAAGGGACAGCTAGAGGACGAAGAACTGAGGAAAATTATTGACTGCTTTGAGAGCATGGACAAAGATGAAAACTTTGCCAACTACACCGGTCGTGGATACTTAATGAACCAGGGTATCTTATATAGGTATTCACCTAAGAGTGAAGAAGAAGAAGCTCAACTTGTAGTTCCTACACAAGAACGAGAAAGAATCCTTCAAGAGTACCACGACGCCCCGACAGCCGGTCATTATGGTGTAGAGAACACTTACAAAAAGATTGCATCCAGATATTATTTTCGAGGTATGAAAAAGTTCATCTCAGATTACATCAAGACTTGTCCTGAATGCAATCGCTATAAACCAACAAACCAAAAACCAGCAGGACTCTTGAGAACACCCGCCTACGCCCAAAGGTTCGAGACGCTGGCCATCGATCTCTTTGGCCCTCTTCCGGAAACTCCCACTGGCAAGAAGTGATCTTTATTGTTGAAGATACAAGTACCAAATGGGTAGAACTCTTTGCTCTTGCTGAAGCCACTGCTGAAAATTGTGCCAAAACACTAATTGAAGAAGTATTCCTAAGATATGGTCTTCCACGGACTAATAAGTGACAACGGGCCACAGTTCATAAGTACTGTCATGCAGCTAACTTGTGACTTGCTAGATATTACGCAAGACCTCATCCCCGTCTACCACCCGCAAGCGAACCCATCGGAACGTAAAAATCGTGACTTGAAGCCTAGACTAGCGATTCTGGTGGGGGGGAGCATTCGGCTTGGGAGGATAAGTTACCTCTAATTCGTTTCGCAATGAATACTTCAGTATGCGACACTACAGGGCACACGGCTGCGTACTTACAATTTGGAAGACAGTTGAGAACATCGGACGATATCAGGCATGATATTCGACAAGTTATTGATAATGATAACTTTAAACCGGAAATCACTCCGTACCTCAAAGGTTTGCCAATTCCATCTTGGATGTCAAAGATAGAGTTGAGCAGAAACAGGATTATCAAAAGGAAAACTTCGATCGACGACGACGAAGAAAATATTATAAACCTGGAGACAAAGTTTGGGTGACCATTCATCCCATAAGCCGTAACAACAGGAGTAGGAAATTCATGCCCAAGAGAGAAGGTCCTTACCTCATCCTCACCTTGAGATCACCAGTAACATATGAGATTGCCGACCCAGCCAACCCTGACCAAGTATTTGGAACTTATCATATTTCTGCCTTAAAGGACTACCAAGAGCCTGAAATTGAAAGGAACACTGGATTTGTGGCTCCTCTAAGGAAAAGAGGACGCCCAAAAAAAAGAGTACCTCCTGTTTCCGAGCCGTGACGTCAACGGAAATAGAGGGGGAGTCTGTAACGCACGGTATAGTTCCAAGACCGAAATGTAGGTGCCGCCATTACAGTATTGTCTTGGAACGGAAGTGTGACTGTACGAAACACTAGTATCGTCAGAGAGAGTTTGGATCTGGACAAGCGTGTGTCCCCCTTTTCGATGTCCAATCCTGGACTATGTAAACTTTACTTATTTTCACTTATTTTCTCTAAATGTTTGTCTTGTAATTGTCTAAGTGTCTGTTCTTTGTAACTGTGCTATCTTGTATCATTAAATATATTAATTTACCCCGAGATTCTATTAATTACTTTTGGTTACCCAAG